>CM035426.1:110598693-110613693 GCA_020310875.1 Ceratopteris richardii | reverse complement strand
ACTTACACGCACACATCCACAGATATTTACACACACATACACATGCATACAAACATATATATATAGATACACACACATATGCACATACACACATACATGCATATGCATACATAATGCATAGGCATATGCATACATAATGCACATGCATACATACATGCTTACATGCATACACACACATACACATGCATACACACATACAGACACACACATAGATACACACACACACACAAACATACACACACATATATGCGTACACACACATAGAGAGACATACACACACATACACATACATGCATACATATGCATACATAATGCATATACATATGCATACATAATGCATATACATATGCATACATACATACTTACATGCATACACATACACATGTGCATACATAATGCACATGCATATGCATAGATATATGCATACACGTACACACACATAGACACATACACACACATACACACACATATGCATAGATATGCATACATAATGCACATGCATACACATACACACACATAGACACATGCATACACATAGACACATACACACATATATACACACAGATTTACACACACATAGACACACACACACACATACACATACACACGCATATGCATACATACATCCTTACATGCATACACACATACACATAGATCCATACACTCACATATACACCATACACATATACACACATACATATGTACACGTATATATATTGATTTCTAACCCATTTTATTTTATATGTTAGGTATTATGGATTTTAGTAGAGAGAGAAAAGCGAAACTCACTCTCATAAAAAGTCTTATGAGAGCAAGAGTTCCGTCTGATACTCTAGGGGCCATCATGCATGATTACTCAGAGATGTTTGATGATGAGCTTGATTATACGATCTAGATGCTTACCTAGTGATCAGAGGAGGGCTCTTCTGTGGCTCCACATGCAGGAAGACAGCTATCTACTCATAGGTATGTTTTTCTTTCATAAACTTTTTTAATGATATTATAACACATATTTTTATCTACCTATTTTCAGGACACCTATACCACCTCCAGATCATGATAGCAGAGCAGAGTTGCCTATGAGGACATGCATAGCTACCTTAGGACTAGAGTGCGATATAGACCCAGAGGGGAACATTGTGTACATAGGGAATGGATTGGAGTTCAAGAGAAGAATGCGGGCATTATGCGACTCTTATGCGCCTTGTCCAGTTACCGTGTAAGTAAGTATAAATTTTACTTATAAGTTGAAATAAATATCTTATGTTTTATTTACATTTTTTTTTGTAGTGAGCATGATGAGAGGGATAAAAAATACATACTTAGTTCACTTGAGACAGAGTCTAGGACAGGATGGTCGCATAAGTGGTGTCTAAAAGAGATGCGGACACTTATGGCTCATTGTCGTGATAATGCACGTTACGCACTGCTTTTATGTATATATATGTGGATATGATTCTGTGTGTTTATGTATGTATGTATGTATGTATATGAGAGAGAGAGAGAGAAAAGAGTGAGACTAGAGGTACAAATACACACATACACATACATATACATCATACATGCACATTTATACACATATACACATACATGCACATTTATACATATACACACATACATGCATATTTTTACACACACATACACATGCATGCAGTTACACACATATAATGAATACAAATAGACACATACACATACTCACATACACATACACATACTCACATACACATACGCATGTATAATCATATCTACACACACATAGAATCATATAATCATAATTACATGCATATATACATATACACATGGCATATATACACACACACAACACATGCATATGCATATATAGATACACATACATACACAACACATGCATACGTATAAATAAATAAACAAATAAATAAATCCTATTTCAAAAATCCTAATTTGAAAACACTAATTTTGATATTAGGGTTTTAAAACCCTTAATTTAAAAACTCTAATTCAACCTTTTAGCCATATGATTGAAGTATATATACACATTGCATCTATTCCTCCGATGTCCTACTAGAGAGATGTCTCTCCTCCCAACTTTATGCCTCTATATATAGCTACTCGAATCAACGAGGATCATAATATATATAAAGATATATACACATCATGTAGATACATATACATAAACATAAAAATTAATGGAGTAGATATATTATGCATCACACATACATGCCTAAATGCAAACATAAATATATATATACATGCATACATATTTACATGTACACATTTACACATAGACACATATACATATATATATGTACACATCACATATACATGCCTACATGCAAACACACACACACACACACACACACATATATATATATATATATATATATATTTCATGTATATGTATGTGTGTGTATTCATGTGTATTATATTTAAACATATATTAGTATGCATATATATATATATATATATATTTCATGTATATGTATGTGTGTGCATGTGTGTGATATATGTATACATGTGTTAGTATGCATATGTGTATATATGCATATGCATTTATGTAAAATATTCATGTATATATATATATATATATATATATATATATATATATATATATATATATATATATATATATATATATATATATATATATATATATATATATATATATATATATATATATATATGCATATATTACATGAATACATGAATATTTTACATAAATGCATATGCATATATACACATATGCATACTAACACATGTATACATATATCACACACATGCACACACATACATATACATGAAATATATATATATATATATATATATATATATATATATATATATATATATATATGCATACTAATATATGTTTAAATATAATACACATGAATACACACACATATGCATATATACATGATAAATATTTGCTCCTCAAAGATAAAGTTATATATAAAATAATTAGGCATACCCTCAAGTTTCATGTTCTAACTTAAAAGTACATGATTTCATCTCTCTAGTAGGATTCATCGTTATTCAAGTTAATAAAAAATCGATTATCTGATATCCATTTAAAAGCTTCAAGTTATTGATCGATAACTAGAGTAGAATTTACTATCTAATCTGCTCATATGTTTTCATTATTGCTATCATTTTGGTAAGACATCAATATAGTCTCATCTTCATTATCCTTATCGATTTCATTTATTTCTTCTATTATTAAATTTGTGTTCTCATGAGTCACATGATCTATTGATGAATTAATATCTATTTCTGGTAATTCCTCTTCCTCATCAGTAGCATCAGCATGTAGAGAATTATCCTCTTCATCAAAAATATTAGTATCATTATCACATATAATGATTCTAATTTCTCTTTCAGATGTTGATGTATTAGTATCTGATGTTGAATCATCAAGAGGACTTTCTTCAATCTCTCTAACAATAAACTGTTCAAACAATGACCTACCTCTAGGTTGCATATGAATGACTTCCCACCAAGGGTGAGCATCTAGGTTTTTATTAAAAAAATGCTTGTTCAATATGCCTAGGAGGAATATATGGTTCTTTAGTAGATCACATTACCTTGGAAGAATCAATTGCTCAAAACCCAGATAATCCCTTTCTTAATGTGGAATTACTACCTTTGTACTCGGCTCGAAACCAGTCAACCTTCAAAATGACCTATCGAAATATATGAAAGCAAAAACCCATTATTAGGTGCTTAAAAAAATAACTAACTCTATCATAAAAAATATAAATTTTTTTCTACCTGTTTGAATGTACGAAATGAAATTTCATAGATATCAACAATAGTTCCTATGTAACCAAGTTCGCCATCTATAAGGTTCGTGTCTTTTGAGCTAGCACTTGTTAGTTGCTTGAAAGAAGCAACAATACTAGAATCCTTTGTTTTATGCAAAGAATCAATGGCTTTGATTCTAATATGTTATCCAAAAGCCTATATATTAGTGAACATTCAAGCCTGCAAAAGAAATTCAATTAGTAAATAGAAACTAATATACATATATAAAAAAAATAAAATATTATTAAAATAAAATTACCTTTCGTTCACAACCTATCATTAGCTCTCTCTGCTCATCTAAGATTTCTTCGTTATTTGCCTTGGCACATTGCAAACGACTATATAGCCAATCCGTGAAAGAAGATATATCTGTAATCTCATTATTATTGAGATTACATCTATATCTTTTGTCTTTTTGCCTTTTACTTTAGAGTTTTTGAAGTTCTTGTTTCTACTCGCTAAGGAATGCTTGCATGCATTTGCTATTATATGCTACAAAAGTAGAAACATCATTTTTTTCTTGAAATGTAAATAAGAATGGAACTCCCTTACCTAATAATACCTCATCTGTTATTTTTGAAGAAGACTCATTGGTCTATGCATGTGGAGCTTCTTCATGAACTCTTTCAAGGTACTCACTAACGTAATACATGCACTCTTCAAGCATCTAACCCTTTGCCATGGATCCTTCTGCTTTTGCTCTTTGTCGCACATAGCCTTTTAATATTCCCATAAATCGCTCGATCCAAAACATCGATCGAGTGTTGACAACACCTGCAATCTCTATTTCATCTACAAGATGGACTAATAAATGAACCTTTATCAAAAAATAAAGTAGGAAGTTATTTCTCCATCAAACATAGTAGCTCTTTGCATTCACATTTTCTTTTGTGGGATCAAGTTTTTGTTAATCTCTTTGGATGTAATCCACCTATACATATCATAAAAAAAATTATAAAGAAGTTAATTCAAAAATAAAAGATATCCAATATTCATACATATTAAATATAAAAGTATCATAATTACCTTATAAGTGATCCAAGACGATAGATCATATCTCGTACTCCTTTCTTTGTACATCCATCGATAATCAAAGGTAAAATATTTTTCAAAAAGTTATGTCAGACATGGGTCTTTAACACAGATAAGCTCTTATCATCCATAGTAAACATCTTTTGAAAAGATACTCCATATCCTGTAGGAGTCTTAATCAATTGAATTCTATTGTTGATAGTCTATATCTCTTTTGTTGTAAGTACCCAAGGAGCAGGTGCATAAGTCGTTTCTTGTCGATGTCTATCAAAAACTGGCCATAACTTTGGTTTTGATTTTTGATCTTTCAAATCATTCCTTGATGCTATGGTATCTTTTAGTCCAAGAAGATGTTGCCATAGTGAATAACCAATATTTTTTAATATATGCATAGGATCAAGAAGATGAAATATAACTTTTAACTCTTTCCAATACTCCAAAGAATACCATATTCATATGTTCTCTACAAGTGCCAATTTTCCTTTACCTCTCTTCAGATACTCATTATCTGAATCATCACTGAAGATTTCTGATTCTGGATCTATCAGAGGTCCATCTGTCCATTTTTTATACCAATTCATAGGCGGCATAGGTTTTGGACACTGACCTATTTCAAGCTTTCCATTAAAATGTATCACTTCTCTTTTATATCTTAATGGATGATCATCAGGCAAGAATCGTCGATGTCGAAGGTAAATATTTTTGTTGAGATTCTTACTGTAGATTAATCTCAACCAGTCACCACAATATGGACAAGATTTATAACCCTTAGTAGATATTCCTGCATCATGAAAATGATAAAAAAATAATTAGATTAAATCATATTTATTTACATGCATATTGAATAAAAAAATTACATCAATACCTGAACAAACACCATAACTTGGAAAATCGTGAATAGTCCAAGCCACAATACCACAAACCGTAATATGTCTTTCATTGATGCTTTTTGATACATCAATGATATTAATACCTCTCCATAACTCTTGGAGATCGTCAATGAGAGGAGCAAGATATATATTCATATCTTTAACTTGTCTTTTGCCTGGGATTAAAAGTGAAATCATTAAATGTTTCTTTTTAATGCTAAGATATGGCGGAAGATTGTAGTTTATGACTACCACTGGCCATGTTGACCATTTACTGAATTTCATGGAGAATGGATTAACCCCATCTAATGCAACTCCTAACTTTAGATTCTGTGGATTTTGTGCAAATTCAGGCCATGTAGAATCAATATGCTGAAAAGCAACACTATCATGAGGAATTATGATTATTCTATCAGTACTTTTATGATCATGTACCCAAGTCAAAAGCTTTGATAATTCCGGGCTTTGAAACATATGTCTAATCCCTAGAGCCAATGGAAAATGTCTCAATACCTTTTTTGGGATTCTACCTTCTTCACCCTTATATCGAGGAGATTGGTATTTGGGACATGTCAAAGAGTCTGCATATTCACCTCTATATAAAATACAATCCTTAGGACATGCATGTATACATTGATAATCTATACCAAGATTGTTGATTATGTTCTTTATTTCATCATGTGAGGTAGGAAGAATATTCTAACTTGGTAAAAACTTTTCAGATAATAACTTGTAAGTTCATCAAAAGAAGATATATTAAAAAAAGTAAATAAATAAATATATATATATATATATATATATATATATATATATATATATATATATATATATATATATATATATATATATATATATATATATATATATATATATATATGCATATAATTTTATATATATGTATGCTTATGTGTATGTGTATGTGGATGTGAATATGCATGTGCATGTGTATACATGTGTATGTGTATATGTGTATATGTATATATGTATGTATATGTGTTTTATAGGTATATATGTATGTATATATACATATGTGTATATGTATGTATATATGTATATGTATGTGTGTATACATTTGTATGTATGTATGTATGTGTATATATGAATGTGTATATATGTATGTATATGTATGTATGCATGTGTAGCTGTGTATATTTGATTTCGTTTTTAATTGTTTTTTGTATATTGTGGTTTGAAGATTTTCATATCTAGACCATTGAATCATCTGGCAGTTTCCCATTTTATAGTCAATCTATTACGTCTCTTGCTAAGTTGTTTACAGATATTAAATAGCCGTTACCAAGGAAGGTATTAAGTCATATGTAAAATGGGAGGATCCAATTTTTCGCGAATATTTTGAAAGATACATTATTAGTTTTAAAAGATGGGCGAACAAAAAGTGTCCATTTAATCAAAGTTCTTGTTCTTACCTTATCTAAAGTATGAACAAAAACCTGCATTGAATGGACACTTTTTGTTCGTCCATCCTTTAAAATTATTTTTCCATCCTTCAAAATCTTCAAGATAAATTTGCTCCTCCCATTCTACAAGTGACTTAATACCTTCCTTGGTTACTGCTATTTAATATTTGTATAATTAGTAGCATAGGTATTAGGTCAACTAAAATAGGAGAAACATATGTTTCAAGAAGATTCTAAAGGTTGGGTGGACATGAATTCTAAAGGCTAGATGGACAAAACATCTTCATTCGATACAAGTATGTATAATTTGATCTTACTCTCATAACATGTGTATGTGTGTATATGTGTGTGTATGTTTATATGTGTGTATGTTTATATGTGTCTATGCATTCATGTATATTATGTGTATCTTATATGCATGTATATATATATATATATATATATATATATATATATATATATATATATATATATATATATATATATATATATATATATATATATATATATATATATATAATTATAATTGAAACTTATACCTTAATAGTGTCGAAACAGATACATTACTCCATCCAAAACGATTTTGAATATTGAGAATAAGTAAGCTCGCACTTAGTCGTGTCAAACGAATTTTTTCATATACATGCTTTAGACATTCCTTTCGAGATATTTCTCATTTTTAGAAATATCAATGTTCTCACTGTCATTTTGATACCAATCCTCAATAAAATCTGTCATGCCATCATCTTCATCATTGTCACACAAATCTTGTACTTTATCATCTTTTGAATATAGATCTTTCAACCTTGCATATTCCACACGATTGCTTTTGCATAGCCTCCTCATAGAAGCTTCTGATAAATGAGGTCGTACTGGAAATTGTGAATGGTGTGGAGAAATATCATCAAGATCATACGTTGGAATCTACACATATAAATAAAATTCGTTAGTATTCCATAAATAAATAAAAAGTAAACTTTAAATATAAAATTAAGCATATAAGTTATTAAATATGGATAGAAAAATTTTATTCTCTCTAGCTAAAAGGTGCTCATGGAGGTCTACGCCATCCATAATTCACTAATAGTTTATCACCTGCATATAATGTAGTAATAGCATTGACAACTATGTATCTTGATACATCTCAAACTCATGTATGCTGATTCATGACTATTTTCACGCTCCTCAAATGTGCAATTAGTCCTTGAACTTTTATGTAACCCTCGACTACTATTTATTAAACCTGCTATATTTCCATGTGTGTAAGGTCTTCCATCAATATATAATCTTTCATTTTTTGCATGTAAAATCCTTCTAGTAGTAAGGGATGCTACATTCAAGCATAATCCATAAGTACTCATGCTTTGAACATAATGTGAAAGTCGATGCCAATCTCCCCATCCATATATAGGACCACAAAATGACATAAGAGTGACTTCAGAGTTCGGAGGCACATACAAATCCTGTATAATAAAGAGACCACCAATAGCATTAGTAATAGTGGATGGAGCAATCATGTAGCGATTACCCCAAAAGTTGAAAACCTCTCCATCTAAAGGAAGTCGTCCTCTATTCCATCCTCCATATCTTCTTCTATCATATGTTTGTACTAAAGAATGATCACGAGCTGGCAATGGATAATCTCCAGCCATTTTAGTCTCTAAACCAGGAGGTAGAGGATTTCTAGAAATCTCTACTTGTAATTGATGAACAGCAAGTCCATGACGTGTACGAGGTATATTAACATTATGAGAAAAATTATCATCATCATCATCATCATCATCATCGAGCAAGTATTCTTGTATATCAACAGTAATTTGATTTTGTATATGGTTTTTAAATAAAATAACGACATTAATTTATATAAAAAATACATACCCAAGCATTATCACGTTGACTAGGTGATGGTGCATGCTCAAAAGTACCATACTCTGCCTCATGTTCAATACATTCTAATCGTGGTCTTCAATACATGCCATAACAAGAGTTACACCAACATATAATTTGCTCTTGATAGCAAAATTCATCATAATTCCTATCGGAGGACACATGTGAAGTCGTTGCATGGGTAGGAGGTGGTGGAGTACTCTCTGATTGATCAAAATCTGATTATAATAAGAAAAAAATATATATATAAGTTATGTATCCATCAAATATATTTAAAATTAAATCTTTGATATACTTACAGTATATAGTCATTGCAGGATGAGGAGACGATGGTGGAGTTCCATCTGATTGATCAGAATCTACAAATAATAGTATTTGATATTAATAATCTGATTATTTACATACACAAAAAATTCACTTATACATATTTACACATACACACATATTCACATATACACATTTACACACACACACATATTCACATATACAAAAATATACATTATTGTGGGATAAATGCATGTATTTTGTATGAATGAGTGTATATGCATGCATGTGTGTGTACGTATATATGTGGATATGTATATGTGTGTTTATGTTATATGTATGTATATGTGTATGTGTATATTTATATGTATGCATATATGTTTGCATGTATATGTGTATGTGGGTATGTGTATGTGTATGTGTATGTGTGTGTATAAAGGTGTATGTATTCTGATTTTTTTTTCTGTTTGAGATTAAATTAAGAGGAGATATTGTATGGTGGAAAAAAAATAAGAGGCGACTTAACATACCACGTGAGACGTGGTAGTTTTTTTGTAGATAGCTACGTCTTCAGGAGTCATTTCCTCAGCAGAAGGTATACAAATTAATAGTTTATATTTATAATTTTCATATATTTTAGTAATTTTTTACATTTAATTTATGTATTTCTTTTTTCTTAAATAAACAAGTTGCTGCAAGGAAGAGGATGGAGTCTGGCCACACATCGCACCTAGGCCAAATGGGCCATAATGGTTTTGTAGCTACATTTGTAAGTATATGTGTTATTGTGAGGATCTTTTTTATTTTAGTTAAAATGCACACAACTAATCTTTTTTATTTGTTTCAATGTAACGAAAGGATTATGGCCGATATCCTATGAAACATGAGATCGAGTATGCTACACATTTTGGAGATCAGTGTTTGAGCGAGTATATGCAAGATCATCCGGATGCCTTTGTGAGTATTATTAAATTTTATATAATTATTTTATTTTTATAAATGGTTTGATTTTTTTACTTATTTATGTTTGTTATATATAATATAGGAGTATTATGGAGAGGCAGATATGGATGAGGTGGAGAGATAGACACAGGAGGGACGATCTCGATCGTCACAGGGTGATCATGATGATGAGGATGAGGATAATCAGGATGATCATGATGCTGCTGATGATGATCATCATGATGATGATGATGATGATTAGGATTCTAGTTGATTATGACATTGGATTATATGTATTCACATCGATATATATATATATATATATATATATATATATATATATGTTATCTATATTTTTCGTCTATATATATATATATATATATTTTTTATCTATATTATTCATTTCAGTGATGTTTTGAATTGTGTGTATGGTATTAAGTAATGAAGAGTTTTGTTCTATTGATTGTTATTATTTTTTATATTAAGCATGTGTTTTAATACTTTGATTATATAATTCATTCATATTTGTGTACATAAGTGTATATGTATGTGTGTGTATATGTATGTATGTGCATGTGTATGTGTGTGTATGTGTGTGTATGTGTATGTATGTGCATGTGCATGTGTAAGTGTATATGTGTGTATGAGTCTGTGCATGTGCATGTGTATGTGTGTGTATATGTATGTGCATGTATATGTGTAACTCTATGTATATATGTGTGTATGTGCATGTATATGTGTAGATGTATGTGTGTATGTGCATGTGTGTGTGCATGTGTATATGTGTGTGTACATATGTGCATATATATGTGTGTATATGTGTATAATGTATGTATATGCATGTTTATATGTATGAAACATGCATGTGTATGTGGATGCATTTCCATTTGCATCCATGTGCATGCATGTGAATGTGCATGCATGTGGATGTACATATACATGTATTTACGTATATGTTAATGTGTGTGTGTGTATATATATATATATATATATATATGCAATAATGCATGCATGTAAGTCTTTTTATGTAGTTGTAGAAATGTTTGTGCATATGCATGTATATGTGTGTGTATGTCTAAGTGTATGTGCACATGTACCTGTGTGTATATATGTGTATGTATGTGCATGTGTATATGTGTATATGTGTGAACGTGCATCTGCATCATGTATAAGTGTATATGTGCATATCAATAAGTGTTAGTATGCTATCTAATGAAAATAACACAATTCAAATTATATACAAAGATTAGAAATTGTACTTACAATAGTTAGCCATACTTTTTGCTTGGTTAGCTTCTTGAATAACCTGCAATAAAGAGAGAAAGAAGAGAGAGAGAGAGAGAGAGAATTCAAAGAGAGAAAGATGTAGAAAGAGAGAAACAGAGACAAAGAGAGACAATAAGATAGAGCTTAGGCAAAACAACAACTCTGCATATACTTGTTTCAGCTCGTAAGCGTAGCGCAATTGCAAATGTTGGAGAGTTCTTCGATCAGATGTGTGAAAATGCTGATCAAAGAGCGTCCAACGTTTTAATTTTTTCATCAACAGATCATCCTGTAAGCGATGGTAACGCATCGTAAAAACGACTAGAATTGGCATCGCATAAGCGACATTTTTTAGCGTCGCTTACGCAACATTTTCTAGCGTCGCTTATGCGACGCAAAGTGTTGCTTATGCGACGCTTTTTGAAACCATCACCTTAGCAATGCTCTATGCGAGCATCACACACCCCATTGCATCGTACGTCGAAAAAAACATCGTTTTATTTGTCGTTTAATCGACGGTTTGTGCGTGACGCTCATTGTGATGCATTTTGCAATTTTATAGCGACAAAATTGTGTTGCCTTAACCGTTGCTATGCGCCTGTATTCCTTGTAGTGTGCATCTCACAACATAGGAGTTAGACAAGGTGAAAACTCATTTACAACTAGTTTAACTGTCCCAAATATATTACATGTCTAGCTCGAAAGTTGAACCCTGGACCTCCACCTCAAGAGGCCAAAGCCAAACCAATTGTACATGGTTGATTTCAAAGCTCTACGTTTTTTAATTGTTTTCCATTAAAAAAAAGTTTAATCATTGAGATCCTTAACTGTTTTCCATTTTTGTTGCCTCTTTGTATTCTTAATCCCTTGCCTAATCACAACACTTTGTGCTTTTACTTGATTTTTAGAATTATTCTTTCAAGTTCAAGAACTTTTTGTCATATTTATTCCTCAAATTTCATTTTTCTTTCAATATTAAATTTATTTAAAAAAGAAAACATGCGTTTCATCAATTGTAAAAACATATATACGGAGGTACAAAAGCATCTAATGGTTCTTTTATCTCCTTCACTCGGAATTCACTTAGTTTTGAGCTTCTAATACATTAATGAATCTTTTATCTCCTTCGCTCTTGGAATCCACTTACTTTTGAGTTTGTTATTTTTTACGATAAACTCCTTCTAGTGTTTGGAAAAGAACAATTGATTACAACTATAAACTCTTGTTGTCAAATGATTTTCCAAGGGACCACTCATTTGGGAGAAGCTCCAAAGTTGATGACCTTTTTTCCTTCGATATTTCTCAAATATCTCTACTTCTTATAACATTTCAAAAGACCAGAGAGTAGTTCGTGGCCCCAAGCTAATCCACAACCGATTTGTACACCACTTCTTCTTAAGAGAGCAAAGCATATCCACATTTCTCTTGAGACTCAAAACATCTTCAAGTTTGCTTCCATTATTCCATTTTAGACCCTTCGGGCGGGGGAATCCCATGCGAGCAATAGAGGAGTGGGATTCTACCAATGAGGAACTAGATGGAATCGTGCTGGTGGATGCTAGTCACACACTTCCAATCACTTGTGATGATGCAATGAGGCTTCATAATATTCTAGGCTTTTCGCAAGGAGAAGACTAAATCCAAGCCTTTGGGGGAATACACATTCAAAAGGACTCTCTAACTATTGAAGAAATGGACCCTTAATAGGCCATAACCTTTCCATATCAATTACTGCATGAAAAAGAATGTATTTAGCTTTCCTTCATATAGGTTTTCTATAAATTTATTTCATTATTTTGACCAAGAGAGATACCTTGTATTTGAAATTGACTAAGGTGTGTATATCAAGAGCTTAATTCCACTTATTCGTAGTGAATTCAGGATGATTCGTGAATTTTTTTCTTCTTGGAACCTTGAATGCTTGCATGTGAAGATGTGATTATCAATCACTTGAAAGAAAACATTAGTAACAGAAAACAAGGTATATTAGTGATTTCGACATTGCATTACAATGTATAACTCTCATGTATGGGATACAATAATAGTGTTTGATGCAAGGCCATTTAGTATGTTCCTAATTAGAGGCATATGTGAACATGTGTGCAATAGAAATACCTATGAAATGAGCACATGGATACTATAATAGTCCTACTCTACTACCACTTCTCCAAAGGAAAGAAATAATTTTGTACTAGTTTAATTTTTGGAGTGTCACATATCAATGATACCAATAGAGAAGATGAATGTGGCTTCATACCCCAGACATAGCAAGTCATAGTGTCTGATTGAGTGCATTCTTTTGAAAGGGTAGATTGGTTTTGGATTGCCACTTTAGAGTTTTATTTTGTGTTGGAGCCACCTTGCATTGTTGTGTTCTTCAGCATGGGTGGGTTTGGGAGACCTTTGGCCTAGTTAAAGTAGTACTCTACAACTTAGGCCTCCAAAAGTATGTGGCTTTTCGCTTACACTATAAATTGGTATTTGGAAATCCAAATTATCATGATGTACCTCAGATATTTGTGACACTTGGCCATCATTGTGGAGGCTTTCTTTTAATGCATATGCAGTGCAATATTCTTCGACCTTAATATGCATTTGAAGCCATCAAAATAGTGTATATGGGATTTTGGGACCCAAAGTTACCTCGGCTTCTTTGCACACTGTGTTTGTGCTTTCCTCCCTTCTTTTTTAGGGAGATGTTTTGACTACTTCCAATGACGTGGTTTTCTTCATTGTTCTGTCTTTGTGTGTCTAATTGTGCTCAATGATGCATGCAGTATGAAGTTATATGGGTCTTAGGAACTCAAAATTGACATTGACCATTTTAATGACGAGTTGTTTTGAAACCCACGTGTGCTTGGTTGATGGATCTTGTTGTGGAGATCTCTATGGGACATGTCTTATCTGATTTGTGGAGCTTTTCTTTGATTTTGTAACCTATGGAGTTGTGCTTGTGCCTTTCATGAAATGTATCCGGGTTCTTTGATTCTTGATGTGGTGAAGGATAGGTTAGCTCTTTTGGAACCTAAATTCGAGCGTTGTGGGGATGATTATCCTTACTTCTTCATTGATTCCTCTATTTGGAGTTAGGGTTGAGTTTCAAACTATCGTCTCCTTGACCAGTCGACATTGGAAACATGATTTCTAGGGGAAGCCTTTGAAAATCCTATCTAGTTCAATACTTGAAAAACACACGTTTTTTGATGCACGAAATATAAGAAGATTTTTCTATTTAATCTTTTGAAACTTCCATAGTAATTTTTGATGGCATACCATACCTAGTCTGATTATGAATGTCTCTTTTCGTTGTCTGATCCAAGAAACTAGTTATGCTACGTGGTTGCATTTTCCTTTGTGCTAATATTCCAAGTAGCTATGATATAGTATATGATGTTCATGATGCGATATTAAGAATATGCATATTTTTTTTTATGCATCAACATAGACATCCATGTAGTACATACATACACACAAATGCATAAATACATAGTTTGTTCCTCCTCTTTTGGTGATAGATGTACATACATAAATACACATAGATACAT
>CM035426.1:110581193-110593693 GCA_020310875.1 Ceratopteris richardii | reverse complement strand
GATTTGATAGTCAATCATAGTGGTGGAAGTTGTGATTTTTTAAGTTTTTGCATCCTTCTAAGATTCATGTATGTTGCTTGTGATGATGAAAATTAACTTGATGAATCCAACTTATGCAAAATTTTGGGTACTTAGATCAAAGTCAATTGATTTTGCACCTCTAAGGAGTTCTTTAGGAACCTAAACCTGTCACAAGTTTTACCGATCCTTTTTTATGTTGTTACTATTGTCCTTCTTTAGTCATCTTATTTGGTGTCATGTACTTATCCTGGGCACTTGATTTGAGACCCTCCTATTCCAATCATGTAAACCTCTACAATTTCTATCTATCCTACAAACCATTTTGCTTTGGACCACTTGAATATATTGAGGGTATCCCCAATTTCTATGAGAGTTGAAAGGAGTTTAAGATAAGGTGTTCTATCTGACATGTCTATTTTCAACCCTCCACAAGTGGCCATTGATATAGGCTATAGGTATAATTTTGGATTTGGCTTCTCCTTTCCTAACTTCTGCCACAATTGTTTTTTCTAACTTCTACTCTAATTTTTGGAGATCCCTCTCTTCTTCTTTGCATTTTGTAAGTGCTCTGGCATGTCATCAATGAGAGGTTCTTGATATAGTTTAACTTGAAAGCTACTAATATGATATAGAGTTACTAGACTCACTAAAGGTCCACGGGCGCTCTTTTGAAATCGCCCGATGTTTTTTTCTTAGTGTGTAAACCAATAGTAAGTCTTAATTCTTTGAGACATTTGTCCTTTATATGATTATCATAGTAGCGATTGTGTTGCCTCTTGTTTTTGTATATCCTTGCTAGAGCGCTTAACTATTTCTTGCAAATTTTCTAGCTGGTAAATTTACTCTAATAGGTCATGCCTTGACCAATCATAGTCCTTGGCAACTCATAAGGTAGAGCTAGGAAGTCAATAGCAAGAATCACATTTTTTCCACATCATGTTAAATGGCATGGTTCCTAGAGTATTCTTATAGGATACTTTGTATGTCCAAATAGCATGATGGAGTTACTTGTCCTAATCAGTTATTTTTCCATTTGTGTAGGAGAAAAATGTCCCATTGCAACTTGTGTATGAGCTTCCTTGAAGATAGTCAAGTATGTTTCCATTACATCCTTTATACAACTATACGAGTACGATCGTGTAGTATTTGGTCTTTTATTTGGGTGTATTTCATGTTGCAAGTAGGGAACAATTGGCTAACTCTAATCAAGTGCTATCATGACTTGGTATAAATTTGGATGCTCAATGGTTTTCCTTTTTATTTACACTTCGAACACATCTTTGCAGAAATGCTAGAAATATGCGCGGCCATCAATCTTGAGCAGTGGCTCACTTCAATCTACATATAATTCATCAATGTATAATTCATTTTATATATATATATATATATATATATATATATATATATATATATATATGCGTGCACACAAATATAAATATGGGGAACGCATGCTCATATGCATTAATAGGCACACACATGTTAATGAATCCACATGCAAAGTTTACTTATGCAATCCAAGCATGAGACACATGCTTTCATACACAAACTCATAGTTCACATAAACACACGTATTTTCATGTGCAAATGTGCACACATAGCATGAAACAGACATACTATGCATACAAATGAATTCGGTTACATCTTATGCAGGCACACATGATGCGCACGTGCAGAATAAGTATAGACTTATCATGAAACACGAATGGAAAACCAATGCGGCCATTAAATGCAATTCCAATATGATCAGTTATAAGCACACATATGCATGACGCCGTGCATTCAACAACATATATCAAATAGTTCATCTAGAAAGAAATCACAAGAAATAGTGTATATTACATTAGGGGAAAGAAATAGTGTATATTACATTAGGGAAAAAATGAGCTCTGGATGGGCCTTTTAAGGATCCCTAATTTTCAGGGATTAAAATTAAGTTTTTTGTCCCAGTTCACTGGCCTGGTGGTTGGGCCTCTCGCCTCTTGAGGCGGGGGCGAGGGTTCAACTCCTGGCAGCAACATGTAGGGACATTTGTATCCCAGAAATTGTTGTATGTGGCTGTTGACCACCGTTTGACCATCTTCGCGGTAGTTGTGACCGCCGTTCAACCCAGTTGTAAACCTCTGTTCTTGTGGGATAAGGGGGGTCCCATGGGTACTATGCCCTTCCTTGTACAGTTGCAATTTCAAAGTTAAAGTCCGGGGGAATAGGCCTCGGCCGAACCTCCATTTTTTTTTTAATTTTTTTTTTAAGTAAGTTTTTTGAGATTAAGGAGACATTCTAAACCACTAGTGGTATTCTAGATTAAATTAATATTTGTTCAAATGCAATGGATCATGGCCTTTGGATGCTCTTCAAATTCTCAAGATCCACGGTAAGTATTCAAAGGCGTGGATGACAAAAATTCAATGATGATGATAGGGACCCATACTGTGGACGCCCTTTGCAAAGTTTTGGACTGTTAGATCTTCTAAAATCCAAGGGAAAAGCGCATTTGGTGCTGATCCATCTTGGGGTGCAACAAGGGCCATTAGATGAAGGTGAAATCGAAGGGAGAAGAACGATTTTTGTGAAAGAAAAGGCGCCGTCAGTTCTTTGCCGTCCGATATTGCTTTGATCCAAGGGATCCTATCAAAAGGTGCCTTTCTACTGTCCTTTCAATGTGAGCCTTTAGATGAGACCTGTAATCCAAGGGCCCTAGTTGCTTAGCGCCTTTTTCTAACGGATATGCACATAAACCGCACGAACTCAACTTGATCTAAGGGCCATGAGTGCATCCCGCCTTGACTTTTGCAAATGTTCACAAACCATTGGAACTTTGGGAGCATCCAAGGGCTCATATGAATTTCAAAGCTCTCCCAAACCACTCAAGAAAAAAAAACCATGAATTCATGGTTGTTTCATTGCCTTTGACTAGGAAGAAACCATGGAAGCCTATGCGTACTCTAGTACTAGACTGTGGCCACTGCCCTTCTCTCATTGGTGGATCCTTAATCACCCCTTAATCTAAAAGGCCCAAGGAGGGCTCATTTTTTCCCCTAATGAAGAGATTCTTATGTGTTGGCTTTCACTCACTCATCACATAAATCCATTCGATGGTTCCTCAATTTCGAGCTTATTAAACCTCCAAAAGCAACATACATTGATATTTTCATTGGATTCTACATACATTCGATTGAACTTTCGATCAGAGCTTCCAACTTGTTTGAGGACATAGGCTTTGAGTCTTGACCGAATCCATTTCCTCTTAAACTATCCATCCTCCACATGCGCCAATGTGTAGAGAAAATATCAAATACAAGTATCAAATAGTCATAGGCAGATGTAAAGCATAGGCAGACGTAAAGCAATTTGAAATGAAAGAAATAGATATGATTATTTCGTGAAAATTTTTGAAGTTTTTACCATTTCTGAGAATAAAATAGATTCAAGCATCATACATGAACTATCATGTCACATTCAACACTATGAGAACAAGAAATCATATGAGCAATCTTCAGGATTCATAGCTCTTTCTTTTATTCCACCCATTCGGATCCAGGGGCCTATCCTACATATTTTATATACCAATTTTATCTTTCTTTTAGCACCTCATCCTACCTAAGCCTATTTATTTATTTATTTATTCATTCTTTATTTTTATTTGCACAAGTACACCTATGCCAAAATCAGATAGAACTTGTGAACCTATCAACCTAGCCCATTTACTCCATCCATCTAGTATTGTATCATATTTAGATATGGGAGGACGGTCTAGTGAGGGACCAATAGCAAGAATCAAAGAATCCCACTTCACCAAGTGTTCACACACACTAGTATATATAGGCATCTTGTTAGATTTCACCTTGTCCTACTTAGGGTTTAACTCATGAAAGCTCTAATCCACTAACTAATCAGTTCATATAGTTTGCTTGCCCTTCATCTATCTCATGCAATCATAATGGCCATATATTTCATTGTTTCTCCTTAATGCCCTTTTAGATTCTTAAAAAATCCAACATGTCAAGCACACAAAAGATGCAATCCATATCCTATACATATAAAAACGGAATAAGGTTGAATGGAAGTGTTTCTCTATTTACGGTTCTGCAATTTCATCTTCATTGCATACATTCATCTTCATTAGCATCTCTACTCCAATTCCTTGTTTCATGCTCTTTATTTGGCTTCCTATTCCTATCTTAAGATCAAAATATAACCACTAGGTATTCATATATTTATATCTACATATTTACTTCAAACATTGTACTTTAAAAACATTACAAACTCGTATTTCATCCCATCTATCATGATTTCTTCCTATTTAAGTGCCAGCAATTATAGAATATGCTTCTACTTCTAATATTTCTAGAAACTCTTCATCATTGTTTTGGTCTCTAACCATCTCTCCTTCACCGTGAAGGGAATCCGTTTCATCATATTCAAGGAAATTATGATCATCAAAAGCACTACATTCTTGCTTATACAAGTCAAGCTAATCCCATTCTCCACGTTCACTCACATCATTTTGACAATCTTTAGGAATATGCATGTAAACTGAATTCAAATTATTTTCTCCACTTAACGTCCCATCATAGGATACTTTCTCTTTCCCAACTATTTCTTCTTCATTCCTTTCAGAGAATTTACTTACACCACACTTTTCATACATCTCTTTGGTCATTTATTCTTGCATAAATTCTTCAATATCATGTCTGAATCCTTTGGCACATATATTTGAATCAACTAGGCCCTGATCCATCTAATGATATTTGTATCCAACTTCATCAATGTATCCATTTGATTCAATCTTCTCACGTTCAACCTCTAGATTATGTATTTTCATTATATTTTTCATATGATCCAATGAATGTTGCATCTGACCCTTCATGCCTAATTTTTTCAGCACATGGACTTTACTCCTCCAAATCATCAATCACCTCAAAGTGAGCATCTCTACTTCCATTCATGTCATACTCATAATAGATACCTATTTCTTTATATGTTTGAATTTCAAATTTTATGGAATTCTCGATTATTTGAACCCTATCATCTTGTCTCTTTACGGAAATTTGTTCAATTCTTTGTAATTATTTCATTTCTCTCTTGCTTGGTTTGAAAAGATATATCACTCTTAATTATCATTTATTCATTCTTAGAGTCTTGTGTAATCTCATCACTTAATAAAGCACCCTGAGTTCGATCTTCACACAGACTCGCTAGATTTCCTTTATATATATCATCTTTTATCTCTATCTAATACCTCCAAAACCTTGTAGATATCTTTATCTGCTTCTTAGTATCGTGTCTTGATTCTTGGTTTTTTTTTATTATCCCTTATTGGACATGAGGAATTTATCATAGTAGGGGAAGCCTCATCTTGATTTCTTGTTAGATTTTGTTGAATTTTGTTTTGTTTTATGTTTGATGTTTTTTTTTCTTTTGAACTTGATCATCTTCAATGTCTTCCATTACTCCTCCCATCTTTGGGGTTTGTGCATACATAGTACTTAAGGATGTAAACATTGTAAACAAATCTATAGGGTCTTGGCATCTTGGAGCTTTAGAGATCCTATCATTCATACTTTTGGTTCCTTCTTTTCAAACCTCATCATAAGCATGTATGTGTACTCCATGCGAATTTGCTTCATTCACAACTAAGGTTTTTAAATATATTATGAGAACATGCAAAGTGTTTGAACTTCTTTATCATTTGTATGAATATATACTTTCCAATCGTTAAGAAAAATGTTCATCATCTATTTCTTCTTTATGTATCTCCTCACAGCTTCATGGAGAAGCATTGAATCCTTTGCGAGTCTTGATTCAAAATCTATGTCTTGCAAGAGTAGAATTAATACCTCTCTTGCTTTAGCATCTAACGTGTTTATATATTTAGGTAGTGATGTGTGTGAACAAACTAAGACCACATGGACATTTTTTTCTCTCTTTAGGAGGTTTTTTATCGAGCTTGTATATATGGCTATAACCCTAGCACGTCACTTATCTTTGTACATTCTCTTGGTAACACATTCAGTATTATGTGTTGTGCTCCAAGCTTCTTCTTCTTCCTTGTGTTGTTTGCATGCTTCTGCAAACCTCAAACTCCAACAACTAGAATTAGAGTAGGATGCCGCTTCATCTACGGCATCTTTGACACCCCTTCGGTCACAGTGTTAGAATCGCATGACACCTCTAAGCTGATTTCCACCTCCAAACACACTATCACAGTGCCTATGCAAGCAATTTTGTCTTTTTGTGCAAAGATATATACGAGTTTTGATTTGCTAATATGAGCACCTCGAAGTTTGATATCGATTTAGCAAAACTTGACAGGGTCATTTTTTTCAAATTTTTGAGATAAATTCATTCTTCTATGTTTACTCATTGGCCATGGTTGAAAGAAGTATTGTATTTCATATGTTGGCTATTGAGGATAAGTTGGATGGTACCAATTACCCATTATGGGCTTATATTATGATGTTTCATGTATTGGTTGCAAAAGCACTCTAGAATATTTTGTATGGTGTTGAAAAACATCTTATTACACCTACAAATATACTTACTAAAGCTGATGCACATGGCATTGAAGATGGTGATATCTTTCAAGTTCTTGTTCGTGATGCAGTTCTTGTTGCACCTACTGTAGAGTAACTTTATTGGGATGGCAAAGATGCTCAGGCACATGTATTGATAGCCTTGTCTATCAGACATGCCATTATTCCTCATATTTGCTCCTACAAAATAGAAAAGGATGCTTGGGATACACTTACCAATTTATATCAGGCAAGGAATGGGGCTTCTATTGCTTACATCCAAAAACAGTTGGAGAGTGAGCACATGAACGAAAGAGATTCCATGGTTAGTTTTTTTGACAAAGATCAAAGATTTGAAGGAGCAATTGATTTCTATTGATGAAGTCTTGCGTGATATGTCACCTGTCTAGAATGTTCTGAATGGTCTTCCAGATTCATATAAGAGTTTTGCTTCTACTCTTCGATTGATGGTGAAAGGCAATCCAAATTCCTTAATATTTGAGGAGTTAGTCTTTGTTCTATTGCAAGAAGATCAATCTAAATAGAAGAGGTTGATTATGTGTCTTGCATATCAAGCTTTCCTAGCTAGTGATAAGGGCAAAGGTCAATGGAGCTCTTCTACTAGTAAGCAAAAATCTCCTAATTCTATACAATCAAAGAAGGATGATAGAGATGAGAAGAAAAGAGAAAAGAAAAAATTGTTTTGCAAATATTGTAAATGAAATGATCATATAATCCTTGATATTGATCATGGGGCATGCGGGAATATCCACTCATTTCTAAGGATGGAAATGCTTTTAAGGGTGAAAAAATATTGTATAATTACATGGGTCTAAGGGGTAGAACCCCTAGGTTTCTAGGCGTGAAACCCTTGGGATTTATGGTTTATTTACCACTTTTAGATGGGTGTCCTAAACCTTAAGTCTAATTCTCTAAGCTTGAGTACCTTAAGCTTGATTGGAAGCTTCTCCTAGCCATAGTTTGTACATGAGAGCTTGGAGAGTCTTGTTTTAGAAGCCATGTGATTTCCTAAGCTTGGAAACCATGTGAACACCTTAGAGACCCATCTGATAGAAGTTATACATGTCCCCTTGAGAGGTACTTACCCCCTTGGAATTGGATCTATATATTAGAGGGGTTGGTTGGGTTGAAAGACATCTCTCTTCCTAGTGTGGCCATCTTAGTTACACTTCTTAGTTGATTAGTTATTTATTTATGGAGGCTATGGAGCTCTGACATAACATCCACCTTTGATACTAACAATTTTTCAAGCTCATTAAGATAAATTAGTTATATTGATGGGGGGAAAAATTAAGTAAATGTTTGATGGGAGTAAACCATTGTACAAACATGTGACTTTGATGTTTGGGCCAACCAGAATTTTAGTTTTCCAAAACAAATTCAAGTGAATCAAGCGTTCTCAAAGGCTTGTAAGGGATCAAAATCCTACCTTAGTTACTATGTTCATGCACCAATGATGCCTCAAAAATGGACTAGTAATTAGAATCCATCCATTTCAAATGTTCATGCCCAAATTGCACATAGTAAAACAGTGAACTGGTCGGGGATGTTTTTAGATCCACCCTTGGTATTCATTCCCTACTTCATACTTTGATCACTTTATCAAAGTGCAAATCTAGATGGTGTTTTGAAACATTCGTGTAGGGATCCCACCATTGAGTTGAGACATGTTCTTTGAGTTTTAGAACATGAGGTTCAAGGATTTCCTACAATATTTATATAGGATCTAAGTGTTCAACCAATTCAGATAGATATGAAATCGGACATCATTTGTTCACTTGTGTGTATGAACAAATATCTTGAGACTAGACTTATCTAGAAGGTCATGTGCTCTTCTAAACAAGTGATCCACTCAATCTAGTGGTTAAGTTTCAAGGGTATGAAGGAGGGGGTCTTTGGTTCAACCCCAATGGGGAGCATGACGAGAACGTTTTACCCAAAGAGATCTAGAGCCTTCTAGAAGAATCCACTTGAGTTAATGATAGTTAACTCCGACACTTGGTGCACATGTAATTACATGGGTAACATTTGGATGGTTATTATCCACTTGCCCATTAGTCAGTCCCTTCGAGAGAGCTATATATAGAGGTATATGGTTGGGAGGAGATTCATCTCTCTAGCATGTGATGGTCATAATCTTCAATCTCTTACACCCATGCTAGCACAAATGCTCTTCATACTCTACAAATCATTTGATAACATAGAAAAAGTGCTGCAATGTTGTATAAACTTGCTCTAAAGTCTATAACCCACCCTTTAACATAGCAACATCACATGAATAACTAGGTTAAAATGTTGATCAATATAACATGCCCCATTAGCAACTTGCCCAACTATGTAGGTTCATGAAGACCTAAAAACACACACATAAATGCACACATTTGATTACATGTGGAGAACCTTTCATCTCCACTAATACCAACTTTGCATGCTCTAATTAAAGTGGCATTTGAACAATCAAGTTATCTCCTCTAAATAAGAGCTAATAATTGTGTGGTGTCATCTCATCAATGAAACTTATATATGGAAGATACCCATAGTCTTTATATCTTATTGAAATGCATTGCTCACATACAAGGTTGAAGATGTTGAGATGAATGTGGCTTTTATCCCTCTTATAATAATAAAGGAAATTATTCTCATTTCCAAAATGCTTCATACCAAACATCAATGGTGGATCCCTTCCACATTGATGAAGTGCTTACTTGTCTGTTCAAAACTAAAACATGGTGCATGACACATTTTATTCATCTCCTATGCACAAACATTGTGTTATAATAAAACATATGTAGTGTCTACTCAGGTTAGACCCACATTACTATGCTATCTACTCAATGTTCCTAAAGGATATGCAATGCCTTTAGAACTAGATGCGTCTCCAATGGATTGGTCTATAGGATCTAGTTCATGTTTAAGTGAAAAGGACACACGTTATTTTATTAACAATGAACTCCAGCATACTATTTTTAATATAAGCATATTTGGCACACTCTACAAAACCCGTGTTGAAAAAAAAATTGTCCTTTTTTAAGCTGTCATTAGTATCAACATCAATATCCTATGCATAACCTCGACATGTTAGCTTCAAAGTGCCTCTCATCGTTCACAATTTGGATTAAAATATTAAAAGGAAACTTCCTTCTGCACACAACTAATAATTCGCAATCATCAACGAAAACTTATACTACACACATTTGACAAGGTCAAATATTGTGCATACACTTATACTACACACATTTGGCAAGGTAAATTATTGTGCATTCACTGCAATTCAAAATCGTATTTAAAACTCACTTAAAGGAGGAAAATTGAACAACCAAGTAGAGGAGAGATAGAGAGGACATATGATGCGGGTTGCAGAGCGACAACATGTAGCACTATTGGAGTTTTCCTCTTCATAGAGGGCATCAGAAAACCGTCAATTGGTTTCAAAATTTGCCAATATGTGAGAATCATGCAACTCTAGGCTATGTGTATTCCACCCAAAGAGTTACAGACAAGGAATCAATGTATAAAACATCATGCAAACAATGTATAACAGTGTCACTTATAGGTGCTGACGAGCTCGATTCCCATATATATATATATATATATATATATATATATATATATATATATATATATATATATATATATATATATAGTTGGTTCAAAACTCTACGTTTCTTACTTGTTTTTCATTGAAAGAAGTTTGATCATTGAGATCTTTAATTAATTTCCATTTTCTGTTATGAGAGGCGGCACTTAAGTTCTCTATTTGTATTTTTAATCTCTTGCCTACTCACAACACTTTGCGTTTGTCACTTGATTCTTTAAATTATACTTTCAAATCCAAAAACTTTTTGTCATATTTATTTCTCAATTATCACTTTTCTTCCACTATCAAATTTATTTTAAAAGGAAGACATGTGTTTCATTTATCGTAAATACATACATACGGAGGTACAAATGCATCTAATGATTCTTTTATCTCCTTTGCTCTCGGATTCCTCTTACTTTTGAGTTTGTCATTTTTTAAGATAAACTCTTTGTGGTGTCTCGAAAAGAGGAGTTTATTACAACTATAAATTCTTGTTTTCATACGATTTTCCAAAGGACCGCTCTTTGAGGGAAGCTCCAAAGTTGATCCCCGTTTTTCCTTCGAGATTTCTCAAATATCTCTACTTCTTATAACATTTTAGAATAAATGGTAGTCATGTGTGAAGTACGGGCAAAATTTTCCTCATAGTCAATGCCATATTGTTGCGCACTTCCTTTGGTAACCAATCTAACTTCGTAGCGATCAATGTTACCATTAGACTTTCTCTTAATGTTGTAAACCCACTTTGTACCAATGACATTTTTTCCTTTGGAAATTCACATAACTACCAAGTACCATTCCTATGTATGGAATCCATTTTTTATTGCATAGCACTTATCCATTGTAGATCATCACATGCATCTTCAAAAGTAAGTGGCTCCTCATTACATGTTGTTTCAATAAGAAAAAAATCCACAAAATTACTTTATGCATGGTCAGAGCTTAATCTTGTTCTACCAAGTAAAGATGCACTCAATTTGTTGTCGTGCAAAGTTTGTTTCAACCACTTTGGCATCTTTGTGCACTCTTGAAAGACATGCATTCATTATGTAATACATCTTCAACATGTATATCATGCATGGGTTGAATTCCATGCTCATTTTCAGTCACATTTTGATGCAAATGTTCAATTGTATGTGGCTGGAAATTCCTAGCAATGTCGAGGCTGGAAATTCTCTTGTTGCTGGAATTTTTCAGCCTTGTGAGCCTCAGTTGGTTGGTCTACATGGCCATAGTCAAGTGCACCATTTTTTAACAAAGGCATGAGTGTATCAAACACATCTTATGATCTAACTATTTGCTTTCGTTTGCATTCAACCAAAGCAAAAACTGAGTTTTCAACAAATACCACATCTAGATTCATTATAATTGTGTTATTCAATAGATGGTATAAATGATATCCCTTACTTTCAGCACTATAACCAAAAAATATACAATTTGTTGCCTTGTCATCAAGTTTGTGACATTGTTGTGATGGCACAAGAGCATATGCCAAACAACCAAACACGTGCATATGACTAACCATAGGCTTTTGTCCATTCCAAGCCTCATAAGGAGTGATGACTCTCCATGCTTTTCTAGGGTAGTGATTCAACACATAGTTTGCACACATGACCACTTCCATCCAAAACGTATCAGGAAGGTGCTTTCCTTTAACCATAAATCATGCCATTTCAAAGAGAGTTCTATTTTTATGCTCATGAGCATGATGAGGTGTATATGGCACTGTACATTGGCGTGAAACACCTATTTCACAAAGAAAAGCATTAAAATCATGTGACATGTATTGACCACCATAATCTGTGCACAGAGTCAAAAGCTTGTTTGAAGAAAAACTTTCAGTCATAGCTAAAAATGCTTTGAAGAAAGAAAATACATCATTCTTTGCTTTCATAGGATACACCCATGTCAGTACAACATATGAGGGGCATACCGATGTTGCCTATATCGACGGTCACTCCTGGCATTAGTATAAACATTGGAAAAGTATTTGAAGATACCGACTATCAAGTGAGCATCGGTATGAACATTTAAAATGCATCATTAGGATTTCTATGGACCGCTGGTATGGGCATCGGTATAAGCGTCGGTATAGATGTCCGTGTATGCATCAGTATAAGTGTCGGTAATTTACTCAAAATTATCGACCCTTATATCAAGGCCCATACTAATGGGTATATCGAGGCCGTGTTTTAAACATGCGGGGAATTCGAGAGCAAAGCTCAACATTTTGTGTGTGTTTTAAACTGAGTACTACTTGCTTTTGTTGAACTCACATGCACGAACCGAATTGTGACCTGCATTGTCTTGTACACACACACACACATAGAGATCTCTCTATACACACACACACACACACACACTCT
>CM035426.1:110551193-110576193 GCA_020310875.1 Ceratopteris richardii | reverse complement strand
AGGGAGGCCTCGTGGGCCAAGCTGATCTTCATAAACAAGAATGAGTTGGCTCTCATGGGGTTCCCAAGCTGGAAGAATCTCGACATCATGACCCTGCTATTCTCCCTGATCCCTGTCTTCCCGAAAGGCTCCAATCTCGTGTGCTCCCTTTGGAAGGGCTGGAATAAAGTCAAAAGCTTCACAAGAATTAGTGAGGACTGGAAGTGGGCGGCCGGAATCAGACAAAACGACTCTATCTGGTTCCTGATACATGGCATCCGGAGTGTGGAGTCGTGGAACATTCGAAATGCCAAGAGACTATGGCACAAAGGATTCAAAAAATGGAAACACCTCTGGAAACATGACTCCAACGGCTGGATCAATTTCGAGGACATTGATCCTTCCAAAAACATCTCCTACGAAGAATGGAACACTTTGCAAAGCAGATGCCTCGCTTGGGATCGGAACAAGATTCGCCTTCTCATGGGACACGATGCTCCGAACTCGCTTGGTCTCAAATGGCACAATGGAAATAACCTACTCAAAATCCCGAACATCAAAGAAACGGCTGACCACCAGATCAGTCTCAACAAGAAGTGGTGCCTGGCTTGGACGCGGCTTCGATGGGACATGAAATTCATGAGTATTTGGCACCCTCTGATCGAGATTAAGAAGTCTGTCCTCCTCTGGCAAATTCTGCATCGTGGAATTTGGACTAACCACAAGGCTAGCAAAATTTGCGGGGTCCCTCCTTGGTGCAAACGCTGTCACCGGGCTATTGAAGATGTCCCACACATCTTCTTCTCCTGCCCCAGCTCCCTCAAAATTTGGCAGACGGTGGGAAAGAAATTCAGACTTCTGAAACAGCTTAGCTGGAAGCAAGTCCTTTTGGGAGAAGCGATCGGCTGCTCCGCGACACTCTGGAGCGCCATCAGAGGGGAAGTCTTGTGGAAAATCTGGCGGGAGAGGTGTGCTCTCAACTTCGGCGATACCCCCAAGGAATGGTCGATTGAGAAATCACTACTCCTCCTTGGCAAAAGGATTGTTAACTGTAAGAAATCCCCCCCCTTCAGGCACCATAAAGTCCTCATTTTGATCAACAACAAGCTCAAACCCAAGTGGGCCCCGCATGAGGGCGATGAGAGGGTGATCAACCTTCTATGTAATGCAACCTAGAACTCATACAGGTTTCCCCTGCTTTGTGGGATTTGGGGGGTCCCGTGGGCGCTAGTCCCCTTCTTTTGTACCTTTGTTTCTTAATTTAATACAAGTCCGGGAGAGTAGGCTATTGCCGAACTTCCTTTATATAAAAAAAAAAAGAACCTCTCATTCATGACATGCTAGATCACTTACAAAATGCAAAGAAGAAGAGAGGTATCTCAAAACATTAGAGTAGAAGCACGATTATAGCCTTAAAGGTAGATTAAGAAAAGCAATTGTGGCAAAAGTTAGTGAAGAGAAGCCAAAAGCAAAATTATACCTAGAACATATATCAATGGCCACTCGTGCGGGGTTGAAAATAGACATGTCAGATAGAAGACCTTATCTTATCATATGCCTAAGATGGAAGGATCTTAAACTCCTATTCTCATAGAAATTGGGGAAACCCCTATTACAGTCAAGTGGTCCATAGCAAAATGGTTTCGAGAATAGATAGAAATTATAGAGTTTTACATGATTGGATTAGGAGGGTCTCAAATCAAGTGTCTAGGATAAGTAAATGACACCAATGAGGTGAAGAAAGAGGGAAAATACTAACAACATGAAAAAGGATCGCTAAAACTTGTGACAAGTTTAGGTTCCTAACAACTCCTTACAATCGCAAAATCAATTGACATGCATCTAGGTACCTAAAATTATGCGTAATTTGGATTCATCAAGTCAATTTTCAGCATTGCAAGCAAGATACATTAATCTTGAAAGGATGAAAAAACTTCAAAACTCACAAGTTCCACCACTATGATTGACTACCAAATCTCAACTAACACAAAGGTCGAGAGATAGTGACACTTAGAAATCAATGAACACATGAAAAATCAACCGATAAGTCTTCTAATGCCTAACCTAAAATTAAGTTAAAACTTCATCAATAATCCTCTAGCATAGAAATACATTCACTATTTTTGTTGGAAATGAAAATTTAGGGAGTCCTCAACATCAAAAGTCACTTGATGCATTGTCAAGTACCCATCTGACTTACACCATGTCAAGCAAATGCACTTAATATGTGCATGCATAGGGCCACATTACAAGGGCATACACAAGGGAAACATGTCCTTTAGTTGATGCAAGTGTAAGGAAACCTCTAGTGGGGGAGAAAAAATTATAAAAATAAAAAGATATTAGACTAGAATAAGTATTTATTTGTTTTTGTATGTGTGTCTCTATTTATGTATGCATATATGTTGGTATGTATTTAAATATGTATGTATGCATGTATGTATGTATGCATGCATGCATGTGTATGTATATACTTATGTATATATATATATGCATGCATGTATGTACGTATATATGTATGTATGTATTTATGTATGTATCTATGTATGTATGTATGTATGTATGTATGTGTATGTACATATGTATGTATGTATGTATGTATGTACATACGTATGTCAGCCAATGAGAGTTCAATATCATGTCTATGCATATTTACAGAAGTATTGTTAAAACACATGCAGAGATTCTTGATAAATTGTTTATTACACTACAAAGAATAGGGGTGCATAGCGATGGTTAAAGTGATACAATTTCATCGCTATAAAATTGCAAAATGTATCGCAAGAAGCGTCGAGCATGGACCGTCGATTAAACGACGAGTCAAACGATGTTTTTTTCGACGTGTGGCATGACGGGATGTGCGATGCTCACATAGAGCATTGCTAACGTGATGGTTTAAAAAAGCATCACCTAAGCGATGATTTTTTGCATCACATAAGCGACACTAAAAATGTTGCTTATGCGACACCAATTCTAGTGGTTTTTACGACACCTTACCATCGCTTACATGAGGGTCTATTGATGAGAAAAAATAAAACTTTGGAGGCTCTTCGATCGGCATGTTCATGCAACTGATTGAAGAGCTCTCCAACATTCGCAATTGCGCTGCGCTTACGAGCTGAAACAAGTATATGCAGAATTGTTGTTTTGCCTAATCTCTATCTTATTGTCTCTCTGTGTCTCTATTTCTCTCTGTCTACGTCTTTCTCTCTTTGGATTCTCTCTCCCTCTCTCTCTCTCTCTCTCTCTCTCTCTCTTTATTGCAAGTTATTCAAGAAGCTAACCAAGCGAAAAGCATGGCTAACTATTGTAAGTACAATTTCCATTCTTTGTATATCATTTGAATTGTGTTAGTTTCATTAGTTAGCATACTCACACTTATTGATATGCACATATACATTTATTGATATGCACATATACATGATGAAGATGCACGTTCACACATATACACATATACACATGCACATACACACACATATATACACGCACATAAATGTGCACATGCACTTACACATACACATGCATATGCACAAACATTTCTACAACCACATAAAAAGACTTGCATGCATGCATTACTGCATATATATATACACATACACACATGAACATATACTTAAATACATGTATATGCACATCCACATGCATGCACATTCACATGCATGCACATGGATGCAAATGGAAATGCATCCACACACATATGCATGTTTCATAAATATACACATGCATATACATACATTTGTATATGTTTATACACATACACATACACATACATATGCACATATGTATATATACACACACATACAAAAATAAAAGAAGATTTATATTATGCATCAATCTTGTATTTTTCGTATGAAAATCTAGGTTCTATGTCTCGGGAAACATTTCTTTCTAAAAATAATGATTTATTGTTACACTTATGTGTTCCTCGAGTAGCTTTTGTTGGGGATGTAAGGGTCATGTGACCTTACCCCCATATTCATATATATACATCATATATAGAGTATTGCCTCAAGAGAAATCATTATGTGGGTTTCGAGGCTCCCACGCATGTCTACGCATCTCTCCCTCCATTGCTTCCATGCTCCTCTTGTTCTGCACACCAAAGCCCTTCATTGGTATCAGAGCATGTTGAAGGCTTGTGTGTGAGAAGTTTCAATGGAAGCTTAGGTCAAAAGGGGTAGAAGTGTAGGTCAGCATCTCTTGATAGTAGTTCAGTATTGCGGCCATAACTCAAACTAAGAAGCTCGGATTCATGCGCTTTAAAGTTTTGTGTGTAGCTAACAGAGAGGACTACAACTTCCTAGAAGGACATAGAACTTGGTTCAGAGTTTTACACTATCAAAAATTCCAAAAACCGAGACTATTGTAGAAGGCGAATCTACATTCAGTAGTGCAACAGGTCAGTTTTTGGATCATAACTTGAGTTCTACAGATCAGAATGCAATTATTCAACTTGCTTTGCATAGTTGTAAAAATAGCTAGCAATTTGTAGAAGAACGAAGATTCAGATTTTAAGTGAAAGGTCACCAAAACTATAAAATACAGAGCAGCAGTGTTGCAGGTGATAGTGAAATTGATAGCAAGTGCTTGTTTTGTGCATAACTTGAGTTATACACCTCCGATTGAGGTGTTCTTTATCTCGTTACATAGCCAAGAATTAGATCTTTAACTTTGGTGAAGATTTGAAGTTTAGATTCAGAGGTTGTCACCTCTCAAACAGCAAAACACAGAGTAGTACATTTTCACTATAAGAACCTTATTTACTCTTGGAGGTTGAATTTGCTTTGGAACTTCTTCAAGTGAGAAGTTTTGGTGTGCAAGCTCTTATTTTCAGAGCTTCAAAGCATTGTACATGTATGATCACTATGGTAACTCCTCCATATGAGAGTAGAGCATGATCTTGTCACGTGTTTGGCATGTAAGCTTTATGTCATCATGAGTTCGATCATGGATGTATAGTGGCATTGTGGTCCATATCTTGCTTATGCCACTTGGCTATGGATTTAGTTATTGGTTGCACATAGTTCTATGAGAGTTGATTCTGGATCTTAGTTGGTACTTGTATCTTTGTTTTCTTTGCAGGTACATGATCCAGATTGGAGCCTTAGTTACACATTTGTTTGTCACCATCATTAGCATTTGGTCATTGATTGATATGTATTTTCTAGTGTGATTCTTGGCATATGTGGATGGTGATTCCCACATGGTTTATTTGATTCGAGAGTCCATTTTACACAGGAGATGCTGTTGAAATTTTGACAACTTTTATGCTAGAAGAGAGCTCTAGTGGATCTTGAAGCTTGTGTGATAGCTTTGGATCATTGATTATCTCCATTCACTTGGACTTGGTCACACACTATTCGTGATAGATTGGACCATCTTGTAAAATTTATTCTTGAGTGGGAGTTGTATTTCCATTGTATTGGCATGTATTGGTATTAGTTTTTTGGCATATGTAGTTACAATTACCTTTGGTTGGTTCAGTGACAGGTGGTGTCATGTTACTCATTGTTCCGTTATTGGTTATCTTGTTTGATTGCTCAGTTTACAAGGGATACTCTATCGAATTTTTCCGAGGATTCTTTCACATCTATTTGGTCACTTTGGAGACTTGGTGAGCAGGCTTATGCTCATGGTTTTATATGCATGGTAGATGCATGGTTATATGACATGTGGTTCACATTGTTTCTTGTCCATCGAGATATTTGTGATGTGATTTATGCATATGGATATGCAGGCATGATCCTATTGAGGATAGAGTATTGTTTCTAGTCTCTTGTTATAGTTTTAGTCTTTTGGATTGCCTGCATGGTGTCTTCTCGATTTGATGGCACTGGCTTTCCAAGATGGAAAGCTCAGATGTGGCATACATTGGTTCATGTAAGGTTACATATGTATGTGCATAGAGATGCAGAGAGGCCTTGTGACATGCCCGATCATGTATGGATGGATATGGATGCATTGGCTAGCTCTACTATCTGGTTACAGCTTGTGGATTCTATATATGAGTCTGTTATGTATGAAGAGACGAGTATTGCATTATGGCAGAGACTACATGATATGTATGCGAGTCCATTGACTCATGTGAGACATAGATCACATCTACGACTTTGATGTTGGCATTGTGGTCATTAGGGACATATTCGACGATGTTGCTTCAGGCGGATGCAACGACAACGTCACAGATATGCACGTGATGCAGGTCAGGTAGTGATTTCAGTAGACTCTTTGGTAGTTGATTATGCCAGTGATGGTGATATCACTTTCTCCTATGGTTGATCTCAGGGTTCCTCTTATTCATTGGATGGCACACAAATGGCTTGTTTGCTTGATGCATTAGCTAGTTTTCATGTTACTCCACATCGTGAGTGGATTTGTTGATTCACAGGTGAGAGTCGTGGATGTGGGCAGTTGCCTGATGGTACGACATATGACATTGAGGGTGCAGGAGATGTATGCCTTATGCTACCTAGTGGAGCATCACTTATGCTCAGACATGTAGGCTATGTGCCTTCATTCCCTATGAGCTTGATTTCAGTTAGCCAGTTACATGAGAGCAGATGTTATGCATTCCTTGGTAAGCATCATTTTCAATTGCAGTTGGCACAGCTTATGGTTGTCAGAGGTGCTAGGATTGAGCACATGTATCCACTGTAGGTACTTCATGTGAGAGATTGTCTCGTCTCAGTGGGAGTTCAGCCTTATGTGCAATGTGAGACTCGTCATGTCTCATTTTGTCTACCTACAAATAGGTCTATTGACATTCATGATGCACATGTATGGCTGGATTCAGATGCTCAGATGGATGCACATATAGAGCATGTTTTGGATGCTCATGATTCTTATGTAGAGCATGATTGTTTTGATCATATGGATGCTCTTGTGGAGCACACTTTAGATGATCAATTGGATGCTTTAGTGCATGTTATGGATGCTCATGTAGAGCATTGTGATGATACTCAATTAGAGGTTGATCATCAGTTTGATCTTGATGTTGATGTTGTGCAGTTAGCTCATGTGGAGCATGATGATACACTTGGTATGGTAGAGAAGGATAGCTCTCATGGTACACAGTGTATGGTAGAGCATATTAGCTCTCAGGATGCATAGCTAGATACATCCTTGGTTGTGAGCATGGCTGATTTAGATGCTGAGGAGTCAGCAGTTATGCAATCATTCTTGGATTCACTCATGCTAGATGTTGACACAGATATGGCAAGACATCTTGGTCTTGATGATGGTGCTTTGGATGCCTTGGATACAGGCATGGGCTTACATACTTAGGTTAGCCAGGGTAGTACATGTTTCGTCAACATTCGGGAGTCTGATGTATGAGTTGTTATGCTCGAGACCAGACATTGCACTTACAATTGGAGCATTTGCACTTGGAGTTGTCAGTCGTTCGATGGTTGACACACGCATAGAGCGAGTGGAAGCTTTGCAGGAACTTCATCAGTTCTTGCATCAGTCATATGTGAGCTCCACTCTTATCGATATGAGTCTAAAGCAGTTTGATGTGCATGGATATACCTTGTTTGAGGCAGTTGGTGTAGGCAGATCTGGTATGGGTAGAGATCCAGACTCTTCCTGTACATTATTGTATAGTCCTACATCATTCTTTGTATATGTTACCACTTACGGTCACATTGACCCTTAAGTGGGAGATTGTTGGGGATGTAAAGGTCATGCAACCTTACCCCTATATTCATATATATACATCATATATAGATTATTGCCTCAAGAGAGATCATTATGTGGGTTTCGAGGCTCCCACGCATGTTTTCGCGTCTCTCCCTCCATTGCTTCCATGCTCCTCTTGTTCTGCACACCAAAGCCCTTCAGCTTTGATGTGAACCTTTTCCCTATACATGGGCACTTTTTACTCTAGTGCTGGCTAGAGGTTTTTTCCCCATGTTACCACATACTTGATACTCTCATATGTGGTGGTACTTTGTACTTAGGGACATTATTCAGCTCTTACTTCCAATTGAGTTCATCGTCAAGAGAGAGAGCTATTCCAGCTATTGTCTTCTCTGTGTGTCTTGCTACGTTTGTGCTCCTTGTGTGTGCTTCTCGTGTGTCTCTTGCACTTGTACACACACCCACCAGTGGTATCAAAGTAGGTTCAGCTTCTTCTCAAGTTTTGGTTTTTTGCGTCACGGCGCGCATGCACTTTAACAACTTCGGAGCATAGAACTATGAATTTCAGTAGCCAAGAAACATTTCCACTAGGTGCGCTGGGGTTTTACCCCCATTTTGAAGCCATTTGTGCAATCAAAATTGCCATTAGAGTGACGGTTTGTGAGCTGAAATTTCAGCACTCTTTTTAGCTTTCATCGAAGTAAAGTTTGCAAGAAAACAAGAAGGATTCTGGCATGTCTATTGCTGAAAATTCAGCAAATGTAAAGAATGATGAAGCTAACATGGCTCAAGATTTTTGGGCATGTGTTGTTACATGTCATTATGATGCTTCTTTGCATTCTAAATGTATGGTTGTGAGTGAGGCTAATTTGGATCAGTTCTTTGATAGTGGTGCTTCAAAGCACATAACATCATGCAAAAGATTTTTTGCCTCTTTGAAAGATGCACCCAAAGGAGGACATATGGTGTGTGCAAACAATGCCTCTTATCCTATCATTGGAGTAGGAGAAATTGAGCTTACGGCTGCAAATGGAGGTGTGATTCTCTTGAAAAATGCATTGTATGTGCATGGTATCAAGAAGAACTTAACTTCAGTTCTGTTGATTGCCAAAGTTGGACTTCATGTACACTTTGTTGATGATAAGTGTATGGTTCATGATTTCAGCAATGGTGATGTTATCGTGATGCCCGGTACATTATGTAATGGTTTGTATCGCATGAATACATATAAGAGGGCTACCTCAAATGCCTTGGTTGCTCATACTTCTTCCATGGCTGAAATGGATCTTTGGCATGCTCGTTTTGGTCACTTAAACTTCAATAGTTTGCTTTACTTGCAAAAGAAGGACATGTTTATTGGCTTGCCTACACTTGAGTCCATTGAAAAGCATGCATGTGAAGGTTGAATTCTTGGAAAAATGCATCGTGCTTCTTTTCCAAAAGATAGTCACACACACTACAAGAAAATTGCAGCTTGTTCATAGTGATATATGTGGTCCTATCAAGGCTCCATCTTTTGGGAAGCATGTATATTTTGTTACCTTCATTGATGATGCTACTCGCCATACATGGGTGTATCCTATGAAAGCAAAGAATGAGGTATTTTCTTGCTTCAAAGCATTTTTAGCTATGGCTGAAAATTTTTCTTCACAAAAGCCTTTGACTCTACGCATGGATCATGGTGGTGAATACATGTCATATGAGTTTAATGCTTTTCTTTGTGAAAGAGGTATTTCACACCAATGTACGGTGTCATATACACCTTAGCAAAATAGTGTTGCCAAGTGTAAAATTAGAACTCTACTTGAAATGGCATGATGTATGGTTAAAGGAAAGCATCTTCCTGATAAGTTTTGGATGGAAGCGGTCATGTGTGCAAACTATGTGTCGAATCGCTGCCCTACAAAAGCATTGAGAGTCATCACTCCTTATGAGGCTTGTAATGTTCATAAGCCTATGGTTATTCATATGCGTGTGTTTGGTTGTTTGGCATATGCTCTTGTGCCATCACAACAACATCACAAACTTAATGACAAAGCAAAGAAATGTATATTTGTTGGTTATAGTGTTGAAAGTAAGGGATATTGTTTGTACCATCTATTGACAAACACAATTATTGTGAGTCGAGATGTGGTTTTTGCTGAAAATTCAATTTTCCCTCTACTTGAATGCAAAAAACAGCCAACAGTTAGCTCACAAGATGTGTTCGATACACTCATGCCTTTGTTTCAAAATGGTGCGCTGACTATGGCCATGCCAACTGAGGTTCAAAGGGCTAAAAAATTCCAACCAAATAGGGCTGAAAATGTAGATGATTTTGAGCCAAACACGACTGAAAAATGTCAGCCAAAAATTATCAAAAATGCTGGAAATTTCCAGCCACATATGGCTGAACATTTGCGTCAAAATATGGCTGAAAATGAGCATGAAATTCAGCCCACGCATGATGTACATATTAAAGATGTATTACATAATGAACGCATGTCTATTAAGAGTGCACAAACTATGCCAAAGTGGCTGAAACAAACTTTGCAGGACAACAAATTGAGTGCACCTTTACTTGTTAGAACAAGATCAAGCTCTCACCATGCATCAAGTAATTTTGTGGATTATTCTCTTATTGCTACAGCATGTAATGAAGAGCCACTTTCTTTTGAAGATGCATGTGACGATCCACAATGGATGAGTGCTATGCAATCAAAAATGTATTCCATATATAGGAATGGTACTTGGGAGTTATGTGAATTGCCAAAAGGAAAGAATGCCATTGGTACAAAGTGGGTTTATAAGATTAAGGGAATATGATGGTAGCATTGATCGCTACAAAGCTAGATTGGTTGCCAAAGGATATGCGCAACAATATGGCATTGATTATGAGGAAATGTTTGCACCTACTTCACGCATGACTACCATTCGTACCATGGTTGCATTGGCTGCCCATCGAGGTTGGCAAGTGCATGAATTAAGCATAAAAACAGCCTTCTTGAATGGTGATTTGCAAGAATATGTTTATGTTAAGCAACCTCCTAGATTTTCTATGAAGGGAAAAGAGAATATGGTTTTTCGCTTGCATAAAGCCTTGTATGGTCTCAAGCAAGCTCCATGTGCATGGTATGATAAAATACATAAGCATTTAGTTGCTCTTGGCTTCACATGTAGTCCAATTGAAAGCACACTCTATGTACGCAAAAATGGGGATGATCTTATAGTGCTTGTTCTTTATGTCGATGTTATAATCTTGATTGGGTCATGTGATGCAAAACTTGACATTCTTATGGCTGATTTGCAGCATACTTTTGATGTCACTTATCTTTGTCTTTTGAGCTACTATCTTGGCATCCAATTTGTATCCGTTGAGGGGGGAACTGTTATGCATCAAGCAAAGTATGTTGAAAAACTACTTCAGCGTTTTGCCTTTGAGGATTGCAAGCTAGTTTCTACACCAGTTGAGACACTATTTAGATTCTCACTAAATTCTCAGTTGAGGATTCCATTGATGCATTTGACACTTCTCTTTATCAGCAACCTGTGGGATGTCTTATATATGCATGCAACACAAGGCCAGATATACAGTATGCAGTTTCCCAGTTGAGTCGATTCATGCATAGCCCTAGCACTAAGAATTAGCAAGCGGTAAAACGTATGTTTAGATATCTCTGAGGCACTTTGAGCTTAGGTCTCTTTTATGGCAGAGATATTCAGCCATCATTGCATTCTTTTACAAACAGTGATTGGGTGGTTGTTATGATACTCGTGTGTCCACTAGTGGTAATTGCTTTTTCCTTGGAGACTCATGCATATCTTGGTTCAGTAAGAAGCAACCTACAATGGTGACATCGAGTTGTGAAGCTGAGTACAGGGCAGTCTTCAGAGCTACAGTGGAGTGTATATGGCTAAGATGCCTATTGATGGATCTTTGCATAGATTCTTGTTGCTACGCATATTCTCACTGATAGTCAGAGTGCTTTAGTTGTTGCACAAAACCCAGTGTTTCATGCACGGACCAAACATATTGAGGTGCAACATCACTATGTGAGAGAGAGCCTTCATGTAGGAGATATTGATTTGGTATATGTGCCTACACAAGATAATGTGGCAGACATATTCATCAAAGCTCTTCCATGAGAAAATTTTGAAGCTTTCAAAAGTTTTAGGCTTATTACCTTGTGGGGGCTGATTTGTCACTCCCTGTATGTGTTCACATCATTCGCTCTAGGGGGATTTGTTACACTTATGTGTTCCTCAAGTAGCTTTGATGTGAACCTTTTCCCTATACATGGGCACTTTTTACTCTAGTGCTGGCTATAGGTTTTTTCCCCATGTTACCACATACTTGATACTCTCATATGTGGTGGTACTTTGTACTTAGGGACATTATTTAGCTCTTACTTCAGTTGAATTCATCGTCAGAGAGAGCTATTCCAACCATCGTCTTCTCTGTGTGTCTTGCTGCGTTTGTGCTCCTTGTGTGTGCTTCTCGTGTGTCTCTCGCACTCCTACAGACACCCAACATTTATACTGTAATACTCCTTTATGTATTTCTTCAGAATCTATTCTGAAAGAAAAGATTCGACATGATTGTCATGATGCACTTTTCTCTGCATACCCTGATTTTTCTAGGACTTATGCTTAAGTGAAAGCTTCATATTACTAGTCACACATGAAATATGAAATTAGGAGGTATGTGAAAGAATGTTTGAAATATCAATAGGTTAAGGCTAAATTCAAAAGGAGTCTTGGTATGTTACAACCATTAGATGTGCCTAATAAAAAATGGGAATCCATCTCTATGGATTTCATAACAAAGTTTCTTGTGACCAAAAGTGGAAATGATACCATCTTTGTGGTCATGGACGGTCTTACAAAGATGGCACATTTTCTTTCCATGAGGAAAATTGATACAGCTATGTATGTTGCTAAACTTTTCATAAAATAAATTTTTAGGTTACATGGTATATCTAAAAGTATAATTTCTGATAAGGATGCAATATCTACATCTAAATTTTGGAAAGCAAGAGTTCAATCCATAGGAACAGAATTACGCATGAGTACTGCATTTCATCCCAAAACTGATGGTGAGACTTAGAGGGTTAACAAGGTGCTTGAGAATATATTATGTATGTATGTAAATGATACGTAGAACAATTGGACTGAGTATTTGCCCCTAGTTGGGTATACATATAATAGTGCATGGCATTCCTCTATTAAGATGACACCTTTTGAAGCAATGTATGGCTATAATTGCTTGCTACCTCATTCACTTTTTAATTCACAAAATCATGTTGAGGTGTCCAAATAGATGCTTGAAAACATGGATTTGGAGCTGATAAAGGTAAATAAGAACATGAAACAAAAAGGACAAAAATTATATCATGATCTCAAAAAGAGACCCTTGGAATTTAGAACAAATGATCTTTTTTTTTTTTAAGTGAACCTTTCTAAATCAAATCTGGTTTTAAGCAAAGATCATTGATTGTCTCCACGTTATGGTGGTCCTTCTAAAATCTTGAAGAAATTTGGTTCTATTGCATATTTACTTGATCTCCCTAACACTTTGAAAATTCACCTAGTTTTCCATGCTGAATTACTTAAAAAGTATGTTCCTAATACTAATCACATTTTGCAGGACAAATATAAATTGAGGGAAGATGCCACTTTTGAGCTTGAACCAAAAGTTATAATGGATAAGAGAATAAGAAATCTTAGGAATCATGAAATAGTGGAAGTTTTAGTTAAGTGGTTTGCATATCCTATTGAAGATTCAACATGGGTTGGCTTAGATGCATTTATGGAATATTATCTTTGTTTCTAACTCTGAGGACAGAGTTCTTCAAAGAGGGGGAGAATTGCAAGATACCACATTGATTTTCCAAAAAGAAAAGATGTGTAGGTAATACTAAAATTTTATTTTTAGGATATTCTGATCATGTTTGCAAAATTTTGTAGCAATATGTTTTTACATTCTCTCTCCACAAAGATGTCGCAAATAATTTGTGTGTTAAATTTGAGCATGAAGATGAAACAATTCAAAAATGTGTTGTATGAGAGAAAGGTAGAGTATCAAGAGCAGAAAAAGTATACCTAATTGAATTTCTTGTAGTTCCTATGTTTAATGTCTCATTTGGTATCATGAAGCTAGGTTAATAAAGAGACTTTACATGTTTTTCAACTCTCTCTAGACTTCACGATTTTTTAGGGCTCAAAAGTGATATTTAGAAGCAGATTTGGACCTAAGGTGCCTCTAACACTATTCTACAGATCGAAGAAGTGAATATTTTTGTGGCTCACAAGCTTAAGCTAATTCCTCACTGATTTTGAGTTACACAGCTTGAAAAAGTGTCATTTTTAGGGATTTCCTCTATTTTTACAGATATGATTCTAGAGGTGGACATGAAAAGTAAACGCATGGGCAATCTAGAAGTCTCACATGAGACATGCTAAAAGACGCTATCTTGAAGTATACATATTCTACGGGCTCATTTCTAGGAAGGCATGATTGGTTGTGTAGTGCGTGGAAGGGGAGATCCAGAGATGAAAACTGAAGAGATTGTGTTCGTGCATTGATCACAATCATTTTCTTCTTCTGTGATTGAGATTGGAATTGGGATTGAGATTGGGATTGTGATTGCATTTGGGATTGAGATCAACTTGTTGGAGTTAGACGTCTATGAAAGCACGCGAACAGCACAAGGAAGAAGAAGAAGCTTGGAGCACAACACATAATATTGAATGTATTACCACTACAATGTACAAAGATAAACACCTTGTTAGGGCAATAGGCATCTATACAAGCTAGGGAAAAAAACCTCCTAAAGAGGGAAAAAAGTGCCCCTTCGGTCCTAGAGTGTTCACACACATCACTACCTAAATATACCAACAAATCCCCCCTGGGAGTGATGCCCTGAACAAGAAGCTAGGACTCATGTATAAGGAAGTGCCAAGCTATGTGGAATCAATCCACAAAAGGAAGAAATCCCAAAGCTTTGCAGAAAGCTTCAAACTTCTCCCTAGGCAAAGCCTTTGTGAAAAGGTCTGCAATGTTCTCCTGTGTGGGCACATATGCCAAGCTGATCTCCCCAGCAGAGAACCTCTCCGTGACATAATGATAATGCACCTCAATGTGCCTAATGCAAGCATGGAGCACAAGGTTCCTCGCAACTACCAATGCACTCTGACTCTCAGTGAAGATGGTGGTTGCAAAAGACTGACCAACACCCAAATCAGCCATAAGGCATTTCAGCCACACACACTCAATAGTGGCTATGAAAGTTGCCCTATACTCAACCTCACAACTAGAAGTGGCCATAGTAGGCTGCTTCTTGCTCAACCAAGATATACATGAGCTACCAAGCATAAAGCAAAAACCACTGGTGGACACATGAGTGTCATAGCAACTAGCCCAATCACTGTCAAAAAAAGCATGCAAATCTGGTGGCAATGATCCCCACTTAGGATAAAACAATCCAAGTAGTTGGGTACCACTCAAGTAGCGAAAGATGTATTAAACCGCCTGCCAATGCTTGACACTTGGGCAATGCATAAACCTAATCCATCTGTGAGATAGCAAACTGAATATCTAGTTACATAATGCATAAATAAATCAAGCATCCAACTGCATGTTGATAGAGAACAGCATCAAAAGCATCTCCAACATCATGAAGACTCAATCGTAAACCTATCTCCATAGGAATGGCAATAGGCTTACAGTTTTCAAGGCCCAAATGCTACAATAATGTGTCATTATATTTCATTTGACACAAAGCCATTCCACCATCAACTTGCATAAATTGAATGCCCAAACAGTGATGCAAATACCCCAAATCAGACATCTCAAATGAGGCATGCAAATCAGCCTTAAAATAAAAAATATGCATGCCATGACGACCAGTGAGCAACATGTCATCAACATATACCACGACGATCAGAAGTACATCATTAGCACACATAACATATAAGGTTCTTTCACTTGGACTCTTCTCAAAACCATGTGCAATCAGATAGGCATGTATCTTTTCATACCAATCATGTGGTGCTTGCTTTAAACCATATAATGCCTTCTTTAATTTGCATACCTGGTTTTCATGCCCTTTCTGCACATAGCTATGGGGCTAAAAATCATACACTTCTTCATGCAAGTCACCATTCAGAAATGTTGTTTTAATGTCCAACTTATGTACATTCCAACCATGATAAGCTACAAGTGCACAGATGCTACGAACATTAGTCATTCGGCAAGTAGCAGCAAAGGTTTCATCAAAATCAATGCCTCTTTCCTGAGCATAACCCTTTGCAATAAGCCTAGCCTTATAACTATCAGTTGTCCCATCAATTTTACGCTTCAGCTTGTATACCCACTTAGTGCCAATGGCCTTCTTGTTGGGAAGCAAGTCACATAAAGACCAAGTACCATTTTTCATGATACATTATATTCAAATTACATTGCATCCATCTAATGTTCTAAATTTTGTGCTTCATCAAACGAAATAGGTTCAGTCTCATCACAGATACTAGAAGCAGCCATAGCATAGCAATGTGATGCAAAAGAGGCACTATGAGAGCTTGACAGAGTACGATATGATAGACGTGCATCTAATTTGCTATCACGCAAAGTCTACACCTGCCATTTTGTCATAGTTTTTGCTTGCTCCATATCAGCTCTCTCATCAACCAGTGCAGCATATAAATCTGCACCACAAATGGAATGATCTACATCATCACATGAGACCTGCAAAGGCTGAGAAGTTGCCTCATTAGGACCAGCACTAGACTATCCACCTGTAAAAAGAGGCAGCAAAGTATCATACATGTCTTTTGAGCTAATAGATGTCTTCTTAGTACATGAAAGTAAGGGATGAATAGCATCCTCCACAAAAACAACATCACAGCTAACCAGAATGCATTTAGTCTATGGATGATACAGATGATAGCCTTTGCTTTCAGAACTATAACAAAGAAATTACATTTTACTACTTTATCATCCAATTTTCTGCGATGTTGTTTAGGCATTAATGCATATGCCAAACAACCAAAATCATGCAGATGAGCAATAGATGGCTTGTGATCATGTCAAGCCTCATATGGAGTGATAGAATACAATGCTTTAGTGGGACACCCGTTAAGTACATATGCTGCACACATGATAGTCTCAAGCCAAAAACTATGTGGTAAAGCCTAACTCTTGACCATACACCTCGCCATCTCCATGAGTGACATGTTCTTTCGTTCAGCAACTCCATTCGATTGAGGTGTATACGGCACTATACACTGATTTGTTATCCCACGTTTATCCAAAAATACATTAAAGTCAAAAGACATATATTCCCCCCTATATTAGAACGAAGGGTGCCCATTTTTAATGCTAACATATTTTCAGCCAAAACTAGAAACTATTTGAAGCACATAATTACTTCGAAATTTGCCTTCAATTGATATACCCATGCCTGCGTGGAAAAATCATCGATGAAAGTCACAAAGTAAAGATAGTTCCCAAAAGAAGGTGTCTACATAGGACCACAGACCACTATGTACAAGCTGGAATTTTTGAGTAGCCTAAGCTAAACCATCTTTTGGAAAGGAAGAACCCTACATTTTGCCCAAAATACAACCTTCGCATACATGTTTACCGGGTGCCTCAAGTTTGGGCTAAGAGGATACCATTTTAGATTTCTGGAGGTGTAGCAAACTAGCAAAATTTAGATGACCAATGCCTACATGCCAAAGCTTTGCATCTAACATAGCCAAAGAATCATGTACTGCACATGCCAAATCATTTATAGACCTTTCATAGTCTATGAGCTTATACAACCCATGACATAAAATGCTAGAAGCAATAATGACATCACCATTTGATAGGTCATGAACTGTACATCTGTCATCAATAAATTTTACAACCAAGCCAATCTTGGCTAATGCACAAACTCATAATAGATTTTTATTGATTCCTGGCATAAACAAAGCATCAAACAAAGTGAAAGAACTACCATCAGCAATAGTAAAAATGATCTTAAAAACTCCCATAATAGGATAGGAGGAGTTGTTGGTGCATGTAATAGTATTCCTTGTAGGGGCAGGCTCTAGTGAAGAGAAGAAACTGTGCTACGAGGTAATATGTTTGAAAGCCCCACTATCAAAGTACCAAACTTATGAGTCTACTGCAGACATGCACTACTCATGGGAAGATGGGTCAAAACTGCAAATAGTAGTAAACACCCATTCCTCTTCCTGCACAAGATTAGTAGGTTCTATTTTTGGTGTAGAGGCCTCTACAACAACATTTTTGGCCTCATTCTTTTCTGCCTCTTTAGCAGCCAGTTTTGGACAGCTCTTTATGACATGATCATTTGCTTTATAGTATTTTCAAAACAGTTTCTACTTTTCTACTTTCTTCTCATCTTTTTCTTCCTTCTTTGAATGTGCTGCATTTGCAGATTTCTGCTTACTAGTAGAAGAGCTCCATTTTCCTTTGTCCTTCTAACTAGCAAGGAAAGCTTGATCTCCAACACACATAATAGACCTATTCTACCTAAACTGATCTTCCTGCAATAGAACAAGGACTAACTCCTCAAATGATAAGGCACTTGGATTGCCTTCATCATCAAACGCAGAGTAGAAGCAAAACTCATATATGAGTCAAGAGGACAATTCAAAACGGTCTACAAAAGTGAGCTATTTGGTATAACTTCATCAGCACAAATCAACTTTTCTTTCAAATCCTTGATCTTTGTGAGAAAATTGCCCATTGAATCACCTTTATTCGTATGCTCACTCTCCAATCGTTTTCGGAGATAAGCAACATGAGCCTCATTCCTAGCCTGGTACAATGTGGTAAGTTTATCCCAAGCATCCTTAGCCGTTCTGCAAGAGTGAATGTGAGGAATAATGGCACATTTGACAGACAAAGCTATCAATGCATGTGCCTGAGCATCTCTGCCATCCCAACAAATTTTCTCTATAGTAAGTGCACAGAAACAGAAGCACGAACAAGAATCTGTAGAATATCATCATCCTTGACACCATCTCCATCAGCTCGAGCACCTATATTTGTAGTAACTATATTTATAGGTGTAATAGGATGTCTTTCAACACCCTGCACAATATTCCATAGTTCTTTTGCGACCAGTACATCATGCATCATATAAGCCCACAATGGGTAATTGGTATCATCCAACTTATCCTCAACAAACAACATATGAAATACATCAATGCTTTCAGCCATGGCCACTAACTAAAATACCTTGATGTAAAAAAATGATTCTATCTGAAAAAGTTGAACAGAACTACCCAAATGAGTTATGCTAGACCTGTAGCAAAATTTTGAGACACTTATACTAGCAAACTGAAATTGGTATATATCTTTGGAACAAAAAGACAAAATAGCTTGCATAAGGGCTCTGATAGTGCATTTGGAGGCCGAAAGGAGCTCAGATCTCAATTTCGGCACCACACACTGAAGCTATTTTGATCTCTGAAACACGTTGAGTATGCTTAACAAATTTTGTGTGATTCTGAGACTGCAACCAAAGAGGTGTAGACAACACCCTAGATGAAGCGATGACCTACTCTAATTCCAATTCTTGGAGTTAGATGTCTACGGAAGCATACGAATAGCAGAAGGAAGAAGAAGAAACTTGGAGCACAACACACAATATTGAATGTATTGCCACTAGAATGTACAAAGATAAATAGCCCATTAGGGCAATAGGCGTATATACAAGCACGGGGAAGAAAACCTCCTAAAGAGGGAAAAAAGTGCCCTAGCAGTCCTAGAGTGTTCACACATTGAAGGGGGTCTTACAGTGTTCACACATTGAAGGCAGGTCCTTGAGTGTTCCTAGAGGGCATGGTTGGATGGATGAGGCTTCACATTGAAGATATTTGATAGATTTTGTAGTGCAGATCACAACTGCTTGTAAATTTGCACAGATAATAAAGTTTTATCTCTCTCTTCTTGATCTGCTTATACTTTGTTTTTCTTCCTTATATCTTCAACATATACCAGGTCATGAGAACCAATGAGCAGCACGTCATCAACATATACGACGATGATCAAAAGTACATCATTAGAATGCTTAACATATAAGGTGCTTTTAGTTGGATTGTTCTCAAAACCATGTGCAATCAGATATGCATGTATCTTTTCATACCAATCAGGGCAAAAAACCTCCTAAAGAGGGAAAACGTGCCCCAAAAAGCCTATTCTATTCACACACATCACTACCTAAATATATTAACAAATCCCCCTGGGAGTGGTGCGGTGAATATGGAGCTTGCACGAATGTATAAGGAAGTTACAAGCTATGTGGAATCAATCCACAGAAGGAAATAAGATGAAAGCTTTGCGGAAAGCTTCAAACTTCTTCCTAGGTAGAGCCTTTGTGAAAAGTTCTACAATCTTCTCCTACATGGGCACATCTGCCAAGCTCATCTCTCCAGTAGAGAACCTCTCCCTGACATAATGATAGTGCACCTCAATCTACTTAGTGTACTCATGGAACATAGGGTTCCTCTTAATTGCCAATGTGCTCTGGCTATCAGTGAAGATGGTGATCAAAGAAGACTGACTAACACCCAAATCAGCCATAGGGCATCAGAGCCACACACACTCAACAATCACTGCGGAGCTTCCTATACTCACCCTCACAACTAGAAGTGGCCAACGTAGGCTACTTCTTTCTCAACCAAGATATGCATGGCCTACCAAGCATGAAGCAAAAACCACTAGTGGACACATGAGTATCATAGCAAGCAGCCTAGTCAGAGTCACAAAAAGCATGTAAATCTAGTGGTAGTGATCCCCCCTTGGGATAAAACAATCCAAGTAGCCAGGTACTACTCAAGTAGCAAAAGATGTGCTTAACTTCGTGCCAATGCTTGACACCTAGGCAATGCATAAACTTGCTCATTTGTAAGACAACAAACTAAATATATGGCCAAGTAATGCATAAGTAAATCAAGCATCCAATAGCCTACTGATAGAGAATAGCATCGAATACATCTCTAGCATCATGAAGACTCAACCATAAACATATCTCCATAGGAGTGGCAATAGGTTTACAGTCTTCAAGGCCAAAACGCTACAAAAATGTGTCAATATATTTCGTTTGACACATCAACTTTGCATAAACTGAACACCCAAGTAATGGTGCAAATGCCCCAAATCTGACATCTCAATTGAGGCATGCAAATCAGCAATATGCTTCGCATGAGGACCAATGAGCAGCATGTCATCAACATACAAAACAATGATTAGAAGGAAATCATTTGCATGCTTAACATATAAGGTGCTCTCACTTGGACTATTCTCAAAACCATGTACAATCAGATAGGCATGTATCTTCTCATACCAAGTATGTGGTGCTTGCTTCAAACCATATAATGCCTCTTTCAGTGTGCACACCTAGTTTTCATGCCCTTTCTACACAAAGCCACAGGGTTCAAAAACATACAATTTTTCATGCAGTTTTGATGTCCAAATGATGTACATTCCAACCATGATGAGTTGCAAGTGCACAGATGCTATGAACAGTAGTCATTTGACAAGTAGGAGCAAAGGTCTCATCAAAATCAATGCCTCTTTCCAGAGCATACCCCTTTGCAAGAAGCCTAGCCTTATACCTATCAACGGTTCCATCTGGTTTATGCTTTAGCTTGTATACCCATTTAATGCCAATGGCCTTCTTGCCACGAGGCAAGTCACATAAAGATGAGGTACCATTTTTCATAATAGCATCATAGTTTGATTGCATAGCAACCATCCAATTTTTTAGAATTTTGTGCTTCATCAAATGAAACAGGCTCATTCCCATCAGAGAGACTAGAGGTAGCCATAGCATAGCAATCTGATGCAAAAGGGGCACTATGAGAGCCTAGAGTACAATATGATGGAGGTGCATCGAATTTGTTGTCGTGCAAAGTTTGCACCAGTCATTTTGGCATAGTTTTTGCCTCCTCAATATCATCCTTCTCATCAACAACTGCATCATGTAAATTTGCATCAGAAATGGAATGATCTGCATCATCGCATGAAACCTGTAAAGGCTATGAAGTTGCCTCATTAGAACTAGCACTAGACCGTCCACCTGTAAATAGAGGCAGCAAAGTATCATACATGTCTTTAGAGCTAACAAATGTCTTCTTAGTACATGAAAGTAATGGCTTAATAGCATCTTCCACAAAAACAACATCATGACTAACTATAATGTGTTTAGTCTATGGATGATACAGATGATAGACTTCTTTTCTTTCAGAACTATACCCAACAAAAACATATTTCACTACTTTTCCATCCAATTTCTTGCATTTTTGTTCAAGCACTAATGCATACGCCAAACAACCAAAAACACTGAGGTGAGCAACAGATGGCTTACGACCATGCCAAGCCTCATATGGAGTCATAGACTACAATGCTTTAGTGGGACACCTGTTAATTACATATGTTGCACACATAACACCCTCAAGCTAGAAATTATGTGGTAAAGGTTGACTCTTGACCATACACCTCACCATCTCCATGAGTGACCTGTTCTTCTATTCAACAACTCCATTCTATTGAGGTGTATATGGCATTGTACATTGATGTTTTATCCCACGTTCAGTCGGAAATGCATTAAAATTAGTAAACATATATTCCCCCCCTCAATCAGAATGGAGGGTGCCTATTTTACATGCTGACAGATTTTTAGCCAAAAACAAAAACTGTTTGAAGAACATAAACACTTCATACTTTTTTTAAAATGGATATACCCATGCATGCCTGGAAAAATCATCAATGAAAGTCACGAAGTAAAGATAGTTCCCAAAAGAAGGTGTTTGCATAGGACCACAGACATCACTAAGAACAAGCTGCGATTCCTAAGTAGCTTGAGCTGAACCATCTTTTGGGAAGGAGGAACGCTACATTTTTCCCAAAATATAGCCTTCACATACATGTTTACAAGGTGCCCCAAGTTTGGGAAAAGAGGACACCATTTCACATTTTTGTAAGCGTAACTAGCAAAATTCAAATGACCAAAGCATGCATGTGATCGGGTATGATATGACATAGAAATGTAATGCAAAAGAGGCACTATGAGAGCCTGATCGGGTATGATATGACATAGGTGCATCTAATTTGCTATCATGCAAAGTCTGCACGAGCCATTTTGGCATAGTTTTTGCCTGCTCAATATCAGCTCTCTCATCAACAAGTGCATCATATAAATCTGCATTATAAATGGAATGATCTAAATCATCACATGAAACCTATAAAGGCTAAGAAGTTGCCTCATTAGGACCAACACTAGACTGTCCACCTGTAAAAAGACGCAGCAAAGTATCATACATGTCTTGGGAACTAATAGATGTCTCCTTAGTACATGAAAGTAAGGGCTGAATAGCATCCTCCACAAAAACAACATCATGGCTAACCAGAATGCATTTATTTTATGGATGATACAGAGGATAGCCTTTGCTTTTAGAACTGTAACCAAAAAAAATACATTTTACTACTTTATCACCCAATTTTCTGCGATGTTGTTCAGGCATTAATGAATATGCCAAACAACCAAAAACACATAGATGAGCAACAGATGGCTTGCGATCATTCCAAGCCTCATATGGAGTGATAGACTACAATGCTTTAGTGGGACACCTATTAAGTACATATGTTGCACACATGACAACCTCAAGCCAAAAACTATGTGGTAAAGCATGACTCTTGACCATACACCTTGCCATCTCCATGAGTGACATGTTCTTTCATTCAATAACTCCATTCTATTGAGGTGTATATGACATTGTACACTGATGTTTTATCCCACGGTTAGCCAGAAATGCATTAAAGCCAGAAGACATATATTCCTCTCTCGATCAGAACAAAGGGTGCCCATTTTACATGCTAACATATTTTTAGCCAAAACTAGAAACTGTTTGAAGCACATAAACACTTCGGACTTTACCTTCAATGGATAGACCCATGCATGTCTAGAAAGATCATCGATTAAAGTCACAAACTAAAGATAGTTCCCAAAAGAAGGTGTGTGCATAGGATCACAGACATCACTATGTACAAGCTGCAATTTTTGAGTAGCCTAAGGTGAACCATCTTCAGGAAAGGAAGAATGCTGCATTTTGCCCAAAATACATCCTTCACATACATGTTTACCAGGTGCCTCAAGTTTGGGCAAAGAGGACACCATTTCAGATATCTATAAGCGTAGAAAATTAGCAAAATTCAGATGACCGAAGCGTGCATGCCAAAGCTTTGCATCTAACATAGCCTGAGAATCATGTACTGTGCATGCCAAATCATTCACAGATCTTTCAGAGTCTATGAGCTTATACAACCCACGACATAAAATGCCAAAAGAAATAATGACATTTCCATTTGATAGATCATGAATTGTACATTTGTCATCAACAAATTTCACAACCAAGCCAATCTTGGCTAATGCAGAAACTGATAACAAATTTTTCTTGATCCCTGGCACAAATAGAGCATCAAAAAAAAGTGAATGAACTACCATCAGCACTAGTCAAAATGATCTTAAAAACTCCCATAATAGGATAGGAGTTGTTGGCGCATGTAATAGTATTCCCTATAGGGGCACGCTCGAGTGAAGAGAATAAACCGTGCTGCGAGGTAATATGTTTGAATGCCCCATTATCAAAGTACCAAACATATGAGTCTACTCTAGACATGCATTGCTCATGAGAAGATGGGTCAAAACTACAAACAGTAGTAAACAACCATTCCTCTTCCTACACAAGATTAGGAGACTCTATTTTTGGTGTAGAGCCTCTGCAACAACCATTTTGGCCTCTTTCTTTTTTGCCTCTTTAGCAGCTAGTTTTGGACAGCACTTCATGACATGATCATTTGCTTTAATATAGTATTTGCAAAACAATTTCTGTTTTTTCTGATTTCTTCTCGTCTTTGTCTGCCTTCTTCAAATGTGCAGCATTTGGAGATTTCTGCTTACTAGTAGAAGAGCTCCATTTTCCTTTGCCCTTCTGACTAGCCAAGAAATCTTGATCTACAACACGCATAATAGACCTGTTCTGCCTAGAGTGATCTACTCCTGAAATGACAAGGAATTTGGATTGCTCTCATCATCAAATGAAGAGTAGAAGCAAAACCCCAGTCAAGAAGACCATTCAGAACGCTCTACACAAGTGAGCTATCTGGTATAACTTCATCAACGAAAATAATCTACTCTTTCAAATCCTTCAATTTTGTGAGAAAATTGTCTATCCAATCACCTTCATTCATGTGCTCACTCTCCAATTGTTTTCGGAGGTAAGCAACACGAGCCTCATTCGTAGCTTGGTACAATGTGGTAAGTGTATCCTAAGCATCCTTAGCCATTCTGCAAAAGCGAATGTGAGGAATAATGGCACGTTT
>CM035426.1:110461193-110546193 GCA_020310875.1 Ceratopteris richardii | reverse complement strand
ATTATTAAACAATATAAGAGAAAATTGTTATTGCCATTAGGGAGTACTATGTCCCAAATAGCATCCTATGAATTGATCTTGCACAAGGCAAGTGAGACTATCTTTTGACATCATGAACAGAAGAGAGGAAAGGGGATTTTTTTTTTGAGTTCATTGTTTGAGCAAGACGGAGGCTATCTTCCATCATTAATGTTGTTTCTAACTAATGCATTGCCCCAAAGAGTGGAAAAGATCTTCGTAATTCTTTTGTAAAAAATCTAGACCCATCATGGAATCTTAAATGAAGTCTCATTCCCATTTTTTGTAGGCCTTATTAGTGTTCATCATAATGAATAAGAAGTCAGGGTTTTATTCTTTGACATACTCCAAATCAAACATCACTGCCAAAATTATCTAACCGTCATAATTTGTTGTTTTATCTTATTAACTCCAATGCTTCAAAGGTCTTTTATTCTATTTTCTAGAGCTTTTTTTATTGTGATGTAGGCTCACTAGAGCATAGTTGCTAGTGTCATATCATCTATCTTGTTCTTTCTATCCTTTTATGAATTAACTTGATGGTAGTAACATTAAGAAAGTTAAGGAGAACGTAAAATATCAAGGATTCTTGACAAAACTTGGGAATGGGATGTCTTGAAAGTGAGGAAGAACTAATTGGTGAGCTTATCATGCCTAAGGCTTTTACCTTTAGGGAGCGACTTAATGACATCTCACAATTCTGAGATGATGATAGGTTTTCTCATCTATTCAAATGTTATTTTAAGGATATTGGGGTCTCTAATTCTTGAGGTAGGGGAAATGCAATCCATTTTACTATCCATAAATGCAGTAGAGAAACCTAGATTTTATCTAAAATATTGATAATGAATCCTCGTTTTCAAATTGAAAACTTTGATAACTATATAGTACCATTTGATTTTTCCATCATCAAGATGAGCTCCTTAATTTACTTTTTCTTGCATAGCTTGCACGAGACCACATTGATGCCTCACAAAGGATGATTGCTTCACTTGGGAACATGGTTCCAATGAAGATAACATAGCAAGAAGCAGAGGGAAGCAAGTAAAGGTAGAAAGGGATGAGCTAGGGAATACGGAGTGCATATTGCAAAACGCATCTCTCCACGATAAAATGTAAAAACATGGACATGATTCCATGATAGAATGTGATTGAGCATACATGTAAAGAAGGAGAAGCTCCTTTAGTGCCATGACCTCACTCTCACAACTTGCTTCCCATGGCTTTTCTCTCTCTTGCCCAACCACACGTATGGAACGAGTAGAGGAACATGGATAGAAAAGGTGTGTGAGACACAGGGGAAAGTGAGCAAGGAACAAACGATCATTTAGGTAGAGATCTTGTATGTGTAGTGGCATCCATGATCCTTTACTATTACCCTCGTCCACCTTCTCTTGGATTTGACTCACATTAGTATCATAGATTACTAAATGAACTTGAGATCGCCTTTCATCATATGTACTACCTTTTTGTAGTGCACAAGCTTCAACAACTGTTTTTTTTACAAGAACGTTGGATACTCGATCTCTTGATTTATCTTCCATATGAAAAATAGAGATCATATAGGCTCAGTTCAGCATAGTGATTGACTTTAAATGATCTATCTTGTTCTTCCTATGTTTTGTATGAATTTACACGATGATTTCAACATTAAGAGACTTTTATAGAGCTCACAACATCAAGGATTGTGACCAAGCCTTCGCAATGGTATGCACAAGGATGTATTGATAGCAATGAGGAACTAATTGGTGAGCCTAGCCTAGGGCTTTTACCTTTGGAGAGGGACTTGATAGAATCTCACAATTTTGACATGATCATAGGTTTTTCCATCTAATCAAACATTACATTTAGGACCTTGTGGTGTCATATTCTTGAGATAATGGCAATTAAAGATACATATGATTTGTAGAGGAACCTAGAATTGATCCAAAATATTGATAAATAAATCATGGATTTCAAATTGAAAACTTTAATAAATATCTAGTACCATTCACTTTGTCCATCATCAAGATGCATTACTTAATCTGCTTCATTTTTAAACTACTTCTCCAAAGAGTTTGATGAGTTCTTGCAGGACAAAGGTATCAAAAGGGAAGTGACTACTAGGTACTCTCCTCAACTAAATGGAATTGCAGAGAGGAGAAACAAGACATTGGTTGGATTAGCCCGAACAATGCTTGAAGAGAAGAAGTTGCCACATTATCTATGGGCAGAAGCTATTTCAACTATTGTGTACCTCGTCAATAGACTACCATCCAAATCATTTCAAGGTATGACTCCTTATGAAGCATGGCATGGAAGAAAACCTAGTCTTGTACATTGCAAGGTTTTTGGTTGTTTAGCTTATGTTCATGTACCATCACAAATAAGAGGTAAGCTAGATGAAAGGGCAACAAAGGCAGTGTTTATTGGATATGGTTCAACTCATATGGGTTACAGGTTCTTCAATCCTTCAACCAAGCAATTCACTACAAGTAGAGATGTTGTGTTTGAAGAACACAGGTCTTGGTATGATGAAGACAAACAAAAAGTAACTATTAGGGGAAAAAATGAACCCTGCATGGGCCTTGTAAGGATCCCTAATTTTTAGGGATTAAGCTTAATTCTATTCTTGTTTAAGGGGATAAAGTGCATTTAATAGGGCACTTTTTAGTAGGCTAGAGTAGGCTTTTTTTTAGGCTTCAATAGGCCTCTCTCTTTCTTATTCTAGAGAGAGAGAAAGAGAATCTACTTTCCACATCATCAAACTCGTACATGTATTTGAATAAAAAAATGAATTTTTTAAAAAAGTCTCATTTTCAGTGTATATTAACTCAAAAGAGCCTATTTTTTAATATATATGTCAGAAGTCACTTTTTTGGGCCCATTTTTTGAAGTTTCTTTTAGAAAAAGTATAATTTTCAAACTCCCTCCAAAAGTAAGTGCCACATCATCAAATCCGTGACTATGCTTCCCCCAAAAAATGACTTTTTTCAAATTTCATCATTTTCAGCCATACTCAGTGGAAAAATACACTTTAACCCATACACATACAAGAAAACATATTTTTTGAGCAAAACATATGCTTTAGACTCCCTTCCAACCGATTTTTCATCTTTGTTTTTGATATTGTTGGTCATTAGCAAAGATGGTGTTGATATGTATCACAAACTTCACAGTAGAACGTCCTCATGCTCCTGCATCAACAAGTATCCATGTTCGTGTGCCTAGAGAGTTTGCTCCAAATACACGATGCAACAATGATGCCAATTCTCAAAATGAACGTCGTGCAGCTGGAGAAAAAAGTATTGATCTTTGGGCTCATGGTTCACTATATCCTCTTGATCCAATATCTTCTTACCATCCAACATTCCATAACCTCTCAACTTTACTTCAGTTCATTGGTGCGGGTGAAGCTGGACTATTAGGTTACTGCAAGCGATTATCTACACATTCACTTGCTACTGCTAAGTATTGGTTCCAACAATATCACATCCATCATATGAGGGTGGTCACTTTAGAAAGCACAATCATATCTTTACAAAAACAGCTTGGAGATTTGGAACAGGATATTGAAGCAAAACAAAGCACAATTTCAAAGTTAACTGCCAATCTCCAGCAGCTGAAAGAGACTCCACTTGGTATGAGACATAGGAAAAGAGCATTGTCATCCTTTGAAGCTCTTTCAAAAGGTGGTGGAGCATGCAAACGACGTATATATGCAACAAGGTGAGTGTTTGTTTTACTTTTATATGTTTTAATGAAGATTTGTAATGGAATCTTTCATTGTGTAGGTCGTTTATTCAAGACATAACTGCTTCGTCAACAACACAAGACCAATTGAAGCTGATGAATAGCTGTATAAACACCAAAGAAATCACTTCTGCTTTAGACTCACGCATAGGAAAGTGTATTAGAGTTGTTGTTGAAGCTGAGTTTTCAAAGAAGTTAAAAAATCTTATCACAGTGCAAGATGTGCAGGCAATATGTGACGAAGTGGGCATCAGTAGAAATGGGTATACTGCAATATACACCCTTCTCAGGCAAGCCTTACAATCACAAGGTATATCTCAAAGTATATTTCCATGCCCATATAAAGTGTCTATCAATAAAAAAACTTCAAATGAGGATGTGACTCGTACTATTGGACAATATTTATTCATAGAAGAAACTATGCCTGCCTCTGTTTATCATCCAAATATTCCCAAGAAGCAATCAAAAATCCTATCTACACAAGGATTTACTTACACTAAATTCAACAATATATTTGTGGATCTTCAGAAGCTTCAACAAGCAATGGTTCACTTTTATAGTTCAACAATCAAAGGTACCCCTACCACATTTTATTTGGTGTTGAAGTTTCATTGCATTCAAGTGTCATATTAAGATAATGTTTTCTCTTTTGTGCAGACTGTAATGTTAAGTTAAAGTTCATATTGAAGCTTGATGAGTGTCAAATCATAAAGGGTCGGCGACTAGAAAGGTTGAGTGTGATGTTAATGAACGGAATTATGGACCATGCAATGAGTGATGAAACTTTAGGAGGGAGGGACCATTTGACTTACAGTGTGCAATCAGAGAGAGATATCTAGTGGTTAGGTGCTATAGAAGTTCCCAAAGAAACAAATAATGTTATTTCATGGACTTTTAGTAGGACTCCGTGGATTACGGAAGTAATCTCTTCTCAAATACATGGGCAAAAGCTTTTTGTAGATGATATAGGTGATTTTGAGGTAGAATGGCATTTGGGTGGAGACCTTAAGAGTATAAAATGCATGTTAGGTTGTAAACAAGGAGCATCTTCTCTCTATCCTTGCCCATATTGTACACAAGGTTACAAAGGATCTAAGAGACAGTCTAAACATGCAAGGGCATTGACGAGAGTTGATGACTCTGAAGAAATTGATGAAACAGACTCATCGAATCACAGGGAATGGGAGATATCACTTTTGAGGTGTCCAATGTTATAGGAACTGACTCGTGATAAAATAAGCAATGATTGGAACCCCATTATCCCGTTTCCATTAGTCAATGTTCACTTTTGTACTTTGCATGCATTCATGAGGATCTTTGATAGGCTTTTGAAGCTCCATGTTGAATATGCATTTGCAATGAAACCACTAGAGAGGTCTACAATAGCAATCCAAAAAATAGAAGATCTTTTGAATTCCATAGGTTGTCATGGTGGCCACGTATCTTTAGTTGTTAAGAAGTATGGTGAGTCTCAAGAGATTTTACAACAAGTTTCAATGACTGGGAAGAAGGCACGACGTTTCTTTAGAAGAGATGTGAATAGTCAAGATGATGGGAAATGGGAGCTTTGGAAGGACCTATGTTCAATTACAATAGACAATGATAGTCAGGTTGATCTCATTAACAAGCGAAAGAAGGTTTGGTCATCGTTCGATCAATTGTTACATTTGATGTGTTTGGTTTCCACTAATGCTTCACAACGATAATTATTCCAGGTGACTTTGAAGGAGTTTACACAGTCATTCATCTTATCTTGGGGAGAAAGCAACATTACACATTACATAGTAAGTTTAGCTTACATTTTTTTATTTGGTCTTAAACACTATGTGTATATCTTATTGACCAGATCATAGCATATTCTTTTGCACATGGAGCATATTTTATGAATCGATATGGGTCACTGGACATTTTTAGTACACAAGGAATGGAGAAGTCACATTAGGGTTAGAGGTGTTTACTTTAAAAACACTCGTCATGGGGGTGGTCTACTCCAATCAAACTATTTAGAAGAAATGTTCAATTGGTTTTTTCGTGCGACATTTGCTAGAAAATATGTAATGGAAAAGGCATGTGAGTCACGAATAGCAAAGATTACATGAAAGCTACAACATGATATTGCAAGACAGAAGTAGATGTCATCATCAGGACCCGTATATCATGCCCAATGGCATGCACAAAGAGTCCGCGAGGGTTCTGCTTGGAAATAGTTTCCAAACTCATAAAATGCATTATTCTTTTCAAGGTTTTTATAACCCCTTTCACTTCAAATAAAATTCTACTATTTTTGTGAATATACTTTTAATGTCTTAAAACTAATTTTTCACCATTTAAATGTGAACAGGACAATTCTTAAGTGAAAGCCTATAAATAGAGGTGTCCTTCCTTATTTTACCACTTTACAACCTAAGAGAATGGCACGCACAAAGCAGACTGCTAGGAAGGATCATGTCATCTACCCTAGCCATGTGCAAGGTACTCAGTGCCCAACATGGATGACACCCCACAAGAAGCGTCAAACCACAAGCCACTCTTCAAGACGAAACTCGGGTGCAGGGACACAGTCCGGTAGCATTGCATCGCGGGGGGATGAAGCTTCACCAGAGAGAGATGTATCCCAAGAAATAAATTATTCCCCTTCCGCATCTGATGAGGAGCCCCCAATCAGGACACCAATCAAGGCAAGGCCCAAACAACGAGGACATAGACGAGTTGTGATTGAGACATCAAATTTATCGAGTTCCTCAGATGAAGAAAGTATAAATGAGCCACCATGGAACAATGATGATATCCCCGTGAACCATCGAGTAACACAAGGAGGCAAGACACTCCCCCCAGGACAAGGACAAAGACCAACCGATGAAGAAAGAGAGCAAGGTCGGGCAGAGGAAGTAAATGATGAGCCAGGACCATCTAGGCGTCCTCCAAGAAGAAAGAAGAACTATCAACCATGTCGTAGACCACAACGACCACAACCCAACATCCCCCCAAATGCAAGAGCACCACAAAGGCGCAGAAAGAAAACCAGAGCTTTTGCGGAGATTCGACACTATCAAAAGTCTGTGGAGCTTCTTATTCCACGAAGGTGATTTGCAAGAGTTGTGAAGGAAGAGATCCAACACTATTGTGCTGGACTTCGTATCCAAGGGATAGCCATTGAAGCTCTCCAAGAAGCTGCAGAGGTGTATCTTATATCAATGTTGGAGGACTCTAACCTATGTGCCATCCATGCAAAGAGAGTGACAATACAACCTAAAGATTTGCAGCTAGCTAGGAGAATTAGAGGGAATAACCATTAACCATAATTTGTACTCCCTTGTTTGGAGAAACTTTTGTATATCCCATATGATGAATATTTTGTAAATCCCAAATGATGAATATAATCTTTGTCTTCTCATATTTGCTCTCCCAAGTGTTTATCTCTTAGTGTACATGTTTTGAAGTTTATTTCTCCTATGTTTGTAGGTGTGTTTTTCCAATACACTTTGAAGTGTTCTTCATAGTTTTATCATTCTTTTTTCTGTACTTGTTGTAAGTGGTAATGCTATTTAATGCATTTCATAGCCAAGAAATTCCAAAAAAAGGCCTGCCATAGAAACGCGGGGATGGGCCCTGCAAAAGTTTTGCAGGGCCTATCCCCACGTTTCTGTGGCAGGCCTTTTCTTGGCATTTACAAGCCATGAAAACACATGACATGCACATTGGGGCATATGATTGGCCTTGGCTAGAGTGCACTACATGCTAACCCCCTGACCAATAGCTAAGCAATGTTTATGAACATACATGTACTTATTTACTGCTGCATGCTTATGTGCACCCAGAGGAGTCTTAACTTTCTCTAATTATTGCACATAAGAAGAGTGTTCCACATTTCCCCAAGTGAAGTGCTAATTGAGGGAGATAGACTTGCAATACAGGTAACCTAGTGCATAGGATGGCCTAGGACCCGCGTTTCTGTGGCAGGCCTTTTTTTTGCATTCCTAAGCCATTGCATGCATTTTGGGCAACACAAATTACAAGAATGGAAAAAGACTGATTAAACTGTGCAAAAGTTATGAGATTGTCAAAACCATAAAGATATAATAGATTCAATGCACATGGAAATTGGAAAAACAAAACATTGGTATTATAAAGTTTTTACAATTGGCTCTTGGCCTTGAGCCTCTCCACTACATTCTTTCTTCTCTGAAAAGATAGAGGCAATTGGTAAGTCAAAACTGATTGGGATATTATTGAGGGTCTGTCAATCCAAGACCCAAAGCTATTCCTATTTGACCTAATATTTTTCCTCTAAAGTTAACTCCTAGGGTAGTAAGGGCAAGGGACTTCCTAACTAGAAATATACAATTGGTTCCTTGCATTATTGTAGATAGGCACAAAACTTTACTCAAGGCCTTCATACACCAAGTCATGAAGTGTCCTTGAGGGGAAAAGTCCTTGTGGATTATTACAAAATATTCCTTTGGCAATTTTCCAATGTATTGTGCCAAGGAAGAGCCATGGCCCCGGGAAACACGGTCACCACCACTCCTTGCTGCAAATTTATCCACTTCAATTGTTTCTTGCACATAGACAATCATAAAATTAAATAGATACATCTTGTATGAATATGAGACAACCATAAATGTCAGTAGAGACTTACATCTTGAAGCCTATCTTCATCCTCTCCTCTTCCCATTCCATCTAGTGGAATTGATGAATGGGCCATGCCACTTTGCTCCACAACAGGGGATGTTGGAATCTTCTTCTCCAAAATTCTTTCCCTTGCTGTGGCTAGATATTCTTCAGTGGCATCTTGGTTGGCATGGCTCAAAATCTCTTCACACACAAATGCAATGGTGTCCGCAACTGAATCACCAAGTGGAATTGTTGCCTTTTCGATAATGTCAGAAGTGTTGTCCATGGGAACATCCGAGGTTGAGCAGAAAATACTAAGGCATTCGTCGAGGCGTACACCGAATGCCTTCTCAATATCGTGCAGAAACAAAAATTCCTCTCCATCGACAAGTACAACTGAAAATATTTCCATCTCTACCTCTGGTAGAGTGGGTTCCACGGGGTCTAAATTGGAGGGTGGACTCTTCTGTGTACTGGCTTCCTTTAATTTGTCCACTACTCCTTGAGGAAATTCTCTGGATATTTTTTGAATCTCTTCTAATAAGTTGAGAGCTTCTGTCTGGGGTTCCTTCTTGTCATCTACAAAACCCCCAGTAACAAGATGGGGTAGGTCCATGGGTGAAGGTTTGGGCTCCTCATTGACAAAAAAGACTGTTGTTGCTATGTAGGAAAGGTATTTTCTTCCCATTTTCCTTTTCTTATTTAATTGTTTAATTAAGGGCACTGTGTCATCTAACAGGTGCCCTGAAGCCTCACCAATAGCCATGAAATGCTTTAAGCGCTTCGCAAATGCCTCATCTCCTTTATGAATGTAAAAAAGCAGGTCACAGGGGACCCATTTACACTCATATGCTGGAATATCTATGGCATATCTTAATATATAGAATTCCTTAAAATCTGTGATCTCATCGATCACATCGGAATTCATGGCTATTGTCCCTTCAAGATTAGGGACTCTACAGACTAGGTCATACAAATCCGTACGACCATTGTAGTCTATAGTATCCAAAAACTCCATGAATAGATCTCGAGGAGATTTCATGGGAGTGGAAGTGCTAGCAGCCATTGCTTGCGCGCGAGATTTCTAGAGCCTTGTAGTTTGTGCTTTCTAGCTCTTTGAGAGTGCAAATGTGAGAAATGAGCACATAGAACCATTTTTATAGCAGTTTCAAGTTTTTAAATTGACTAGGCCTACTTTTAAAAGTATAGAATAAAGAAGTGCAATTCCAAAAAATGAGTTTCTGATGACAAAATAATGCACAGAAAAAAACATGAGCAACCACATTTCAAAGTAGTGAACAGAATTTTTCACCTTCCAAAAGTTTTGAAATTACCATTGCAGAGAATAAGGTATATACAATATCTAACATGAATCAATTTTCCTACTTTTTACAAGGTTCTTGAAAGTGCAAAAACCATGAGATACAATGACTAGGGCCCAAGAAGTGACATTATCAGGTTGCAAAAGAACTATGACAATGAGAGCTTTGTTCCATCTTTGCTCCAATCTACAGGGACTTTCATTTTGTATTCCATTCTTTTGCCCACCTATAATCAATTTGCAAGAAATTGAAGTCATTAAAGTAAAATAAACAATAACGAAAAGATTACTTTAACAAAAACATGAAACATTTCTCACCTTATGTCCTTGAATTTTGAAGATGGATTGAGTTAGTCCTTCAAACCCCATAATCAACAAGTGTTCTCTCAGATTAGCCAAGGTCCAATGATTATTCACTAAAATAGTTTCTGTTTCATTGTTGGGCAATCTAAGCTTTATTTCAAATGAATGCAAAGATCCCTCTGAACTTTGAAATGGTATCCATTTGCCAAGTTTGCACATCCAATGATCATAGTAGAATATGATGTATAATGAAGTACGTTGTTTCAAATATCGAAATGCTATACCTGTTCCACCTATTTTATAGAGATATTTATCACCTTTTGCAATTCCTTCCATCAAACCCCAATTTTCACCAAGAAGACTTTCAACTTGCTCATATGTGATATCTTTACACATGAACATGGTGGAAGTCTCTTGGAATGAGCATCCTTGGAATAAATATACAAAACAATGAATGGGAAAAGACCAGTCCAAACCTACAGACCTAAACACTTTTGTGAATTTCAAAGAGTTATGTATATCCATTACCATCTTTTGCTTCAAAGATGATACGGACCATATATCAGGTTTTGGCCACTCCAAGCTAAGAAGAGAATGTACTTCAATTCTCTCTAACCTTCCAAAACCATTCATTGTAGAGGGTACAACATATCTATGTGTGTAAAAGAAAACTCTATCATGGTAAAGTTGAGCAGGAGATATATTTGGAAAGACTAGTGCACTAACATCTGCATGCAATGCCTGGAAAGTACCTGTAAGACTATGAAGTGGTTGCTCTTCCACCAAAGTAGAAGGAAATATATCTGAAACAAACAAAAACATATCTAAATAGTTCAGAAATATATCCGACACAAGAAAACATAAAATATTGTAGAGTAATACTTACAGTTCACAGGATATCTCATACTACTAGAGTTTTCAAGTTTCATAGTTGCCATTGTAAAAACATGTTGTACAATAGCAACCATCCCATTGTCTCTGTGCTTCTTGAAGCCAAGTAACTTTCCCTTCCAATGATCTAAGTTTCCATGATCTCTAACTCCATGAGGCCCAACTCTAGAGGGTTGCATGTACACCCATGCACCTTTGGAGTACTCATGTGATAGCCACTGTCCATCTGTGGCTTTGATATTGTGACATCTTAATGTGAGGATTTCATCTTTTCGTCACCCAGAAGCTTTAAATGTTGCCATTGAAGCTAAAGGTCTTCAAGCTACAACAGTAATTCGAGATAGGAGATGTAGGTAGGTTGGAGTGTAGAAACAGGAGCTTCAATGGTGTGCTACAGAGTGAAAGTAGTGGGAAAAGATGACTTTTTGGAACCTGGGTATGAAAATGTGAGGTTTAGGAGGGAAATAACTCTTTTTTTAGTGTTTTTGAAAAAACTCATCTTTTTCAGCTCAAAACATGCACAGATTTTGAATTTGGGGTCAAAAAGAGTACTTTTGACCCCCCATCAAAAAGTGATGGGGAGTCCATTTTGAGGTGTTATGATGAGTTTTTTAACTTTTTAGAAATTTTGAATTTTTGGGCCCAACTGAGTTACGAGATTCATTCTCTCTCTAGAGGCAGCTCATTAAATAATGGAGAAATATGTCCCCTCTCCACCCTTCAGCCTAGTATTTTATAGGGCATAGACTGTGGCCACCACCCTCTTCTGATTGGTCCATCACTAATCACTCCTTGATCTAAAAGGCCCATTCAGGGTTCATTTTTTTCCCTAATGCACTACCATATGATCTTGATTTTGACTCTCATCAATTAGGAAGCAAGCATGATACACAGGTCCAGGATCCAAGAACCGATACAGACGATGACCAAGATGAAAGAGAAAAGGATTACAAGCTATGGAAGTCAAGAGGCAAAGCAAAGATGCAAGAGGTTGGAGAATGCTCCAAACAAGCACCTAGAAGATCAACAAGAGAGAAGAAACAACCAGAAAGGTATGGATATGATTCCACATTTGTTACAAAGCATTCAATCTACTTGGCAAAAGACTCTATTTCAGAGGAACCCTCAACCTATGAAGAGGCAAAGGGAAACCCTAATTGGGAAAAGGCCATGAATGAAGAGATAGATGCATTGAAGGAGATGGACACTTGGGATTTGGTTCCAATGTTGACGAATCAAAAGGTAATTGGTTGCAGATGGGTATATAAAGTTAAAAGAAATTCAGATGGATCAGTTTGCAGGTACAAGGCAAGATTAGTTTCCAAAGGATGCTCACAAACTCATGGTATAGACTATGAGGAAACATTCTCACCAGTTGCAAAGATGACTACAATCAGGACATTGATAAGTGTAGCTGCTAGAAGGAATTGGAGACTTCTCCAACTTGATGTGAAAAATGCATTCTTAAATGGTTGGATTAGTGAAGAGGTATACATGTCACAACCACCAGGTTTTGAAAACCCTAATCATCCATCTTATGTTTGCAGACTTAAGAAAGCATTGTATGGATTGAAACAAGCTCCTAGAGCTTGGAATTACAGGTTGGTTACATATCTTCAAGATCAAGGGTTCAAAGCTAGCAGCTCAGATCCTTCTCTATTCATCAAAAGGGATCACAATGAGGTTATCTATCTATTTGTATATGTAGATGATATTATTGTGACAGGTGATGATCTAAATGGCATTCAAAGGATCAAGAGACACATGGCATTCAAAATCAGTGACCTAGGCGAGCTCACATATTTCCTAGGTATATAGGTGATATACACAGATGAAGGAATGTATTTGACTCAAAGAAGATACATTCAGGATCTTCTTCTCAAGTTCAAAATGGAGAACACTAAACCTGCAGGTATACCTTTCGAGATGAACCATAAACTTAGTGTTTATGAAGGTGAAAATTGAAGACATTAAAGAATATCAAAGCTTGGTAGGTAGCTTGATATATGCTACTCATACAAGGGCAGACATCTCATATACTGTGGGAGTGCTTAGTCAGTTCATGCACTCGCCGAGAAGACCACACATGGATGCAGCTAAGAGAGTACTTAATTATCTCAAAGGTACAATCAACGAAGGTATATTCTATCCTTACTCTTCAGATTTGGATATCAAAATCTACGCAGATGCAGATTGGGCTGGAGCTAAGGATGATAGAAAAAGTACATCTGGTTACTTAGCATTTGCAGGTTCGAAGCTAGTGTCATGGAGTTCCAAGAAGCAACCAACAGTTGCTTTATCCTCAACTGAAGCAGAGTACAGAGGCTTGACCATAGCAACTCAAGAGGAAATATGGTTAAAAGCATTGTATACAGAGTAGATATATGTTATAGTGTGAGTGTGCTAAGCCAATTTATGCACACACCCAGGAAACCTCACATGGAAGCTGCCAAGAGGATACTCAGATATCTCAAAGGAACCATGAATGAAGGGTTATACTACCCTTATGTATCTGATTTAAGTTTGAAATTGTTCTCTCATGCAGATTGGGTTGGCTCCAAGGAAGACAGAAGGAGCACCTCAAGATATCTTACCTTTGTAGGATCAAAACTTGTCTCATGGTCATCCACGAAGCAACCCACAATTGCTCTCTCTTCTACTGAAGCTGAATATAGAGGTCTTGCCATAGCTACTCAAGAAGCAATGTGGATGAAGACACTAGTTATAGATCTTGGATTGGAGATTGGAACTCCAAGTATCTTTGGTGACAACATGAGCTCCATTCACTTGCTGCCAATCCAATTTTTCATGCAAGGACTAAAGATATTGAAGTACATTATCACTATGTAAGAGAAAAGATTGTGAACAAGGAAATTCACCTATCTTATGTGTCAACCCATCAACAATTTGCAGATATTTTAACCAAGGCACTAGATGGAACCAAACTCAGCAAATTCAAAGGTATAATTGGTTTGTAGGTAATCTTAGAAGATTGAAGACCTCAAGCTCACTTGACTTGAGGGGGAGCTATTGGAACAAGTCCCTAGCAAGTCTAAGTGGTGGCTTGAGTCATCAAAAGACATAGAAACTTGAAGGAAATGTCTAGTCTTTGTAGAGTTCACTTGTGAACTCACCCTTGTAAGATTTGAGTTTCTACTTGATGTAAAAGTGAAAGAATCTAAGTGGTTGAGTCCACTTGATGAGTAGAAAAGAGAAAGCTACAAATTCGTGATTAAATGAGTTGCAAAATCAATCACCAAAAGATTGGAGATTGATTTTAGGTGAGATTCAAATTGAAATTTAGGCTCCAAACATCAGTATATATACATGGTTTTTAGTCGCGGTTTTGGTACCTCCATTAGCAGGGCTTCATGCCATATGAGAGTGTGGTCTCAAGGCACACATATGTACCACTAATTCCATTGTACTTTACAGTCAAAATACATTTATATTCATGACCATTTGTGTCCATATCTTCATGCATATGTGAGTGTAATGTTCACTGCCACACTTCTCAGTTTTCAGTCATATTTAAGAGATGGTTTCTTTGAGCATGGTGCATTGTTTTCAATGATTTGACTTGTAAAGTTAGCTCTCTAAGTCTACTACATATTCCCAAAATTTCATTGCATTTGGATTTCACAACTGAGAGATAGCTCATTTGAAGTCACCTATATCTCTGCATCTTCTAGCTCCTAAAAAGTCGAGATCACATACCTGACTTGCCAACCTTATTTCTCCTAGCATGGTTACTTATTTTTTAAGAAATATATGTGTTGATATACACATCAATATATGTGTCGGTATACACATCGGCAGTCATGAGAAAAACACGGATGCTCATAGGATGCATATACCGATGATACCTTTTAATAACCTAAGAGACAAAAGTTGACAGTCCTCTCTTCTGAACTGGGATCTATTAGTTGTCGAATTTGCACACACCTGCATTATGCTCATCCACTTGCATTATGCTCATCATCTGCACATGCACAGATCTCTTTCTCTCTCTACACACATGCACATCTCTCTCTCTCTCTCATCTTGGTAAGTGATGCACGCACTCTATCACCCTCTCTCATTCTCTATGTTTTTTTATTTCCTAATTTCTCTTTCCTTTTGTTCGGCAAGAGCTTTTTGGCATCAATTTTTTGTAATTTGATGAGAGATGACATCGATAGTTGATTTGACAAATGATTCGAAAGAAATTACATTGATGTAAGTGATTTATGTACATGCATATATTATTTTGTTCTTTATTAGAGAGAGAGAGATGAAAGAAAGGGACAAAGAGAGAGAGATGAAAGATAGCGGGAAAGAGAGAGATAGAGAGGGAGAGAAACACAGAGAGAGAGAGAGAGAGACATACACACATGCATATGCATACATACACACACATATACATACACACACATATACATACACACACATATACATACACACACATATGTGTACACACATACATATGCATCCACATACACTCTCACATGCATATACATATAAGAGACACATATACATACACACATACTTAGGTTAAACAAAAAAACACATATATATTACAAACACACTTATACTTACAAGAAACACATAAAACATTCATAATTATCATACGGTACTTTGAGTGGTATTTTCAATCTTAGATGGTTAAACATAAGCACATACATACACATAGATCGGTAATTGCAAACTCATAAACTTTGGGTACTCACAAATATACAGGGTAGCTCAAACAATTAGGGTTGTCACAAATTCACTTGGGTTACATAGAGGGTATGAAAATTACTTAGGGTTCCACAATTAGTCAAGATTCCACTCATGCACACACACAAACAAAGAGATTTAGGGTGTGAATCCTAGCACATTGTCATAAGGTACACACATACACTTGGGGGTAGCTTCAAACACATAGGGGTATCCAAATACATAGGGCTTTTCCAAAATAGAGTTTATTCACATAGATTTTATATATACAAATACATACACATTAGTATTTAGGGCACAAACACAAGCACATCTAGGTTTTTTTGCATATGCACACCCATAAACACACAAGCACAATTTAGGGTATCATGCACATACATAAACACATCCAAAGGCATAAACTTATAGGCACAATCAGGCATGCATGCACATATACTTCTAATGTCAAATTTTTGTTTTTTAATTCTCGTACAAGTACAAAATGCACATCATCAAATTCATTTAAAGAGAAAAAAGAGCTAAAATTAGTGTAGAGAATGTACTCATGTTGCGTACGACTAGCCCTGCGGCGAGCAGATAGTCCCCATGCTATGGTGTTCGGCAGCGGTCCGATCCTTGCCGGTTAGGGAGTCTATTCGAGCGATGGCTTTCAACCTCCACATCCCAGAACGCGCCTTCCTAGGCACATAACACTAGGTGAACCGAGCCAACCCACGTTACATACTAGCAGTAGATAATCATATTGTTTGAAAGTACTAAACAAAACTCCATGGATTTTTCATAGATCTAGTGGGAGAAGGGTTTCATCCGGATAATGCTCCAAGTGCTTTAGTAAAAATATCAAAAACATGTTCATGTATCCCAATATAGGCAAGGTCAATATAACCTACCCATATCTTGTCTGTGATAAAGTGATAAAATATCAAAATAGGATTTGCTCTAGCATGAAAATTTTTAATCTCGTGATAATTGTATGATGCTAAGATTATCACAATAAATGCTAGTAGGCTTCTACTCTTCGACAACCCAAACTACAAGTAGCATCTCTAGCCATGATGCTTCACATGTTGCCATTGCAACACCTCTGTACTCATCCTTTATAGTGAACAAAGCAACAGTGGGTTGCTTGTTAATGTTCCATGTAAGAGCAACACTCTCAAGTGAAATTTAGAACCCTCTTGTAGATCTTCCATCAGAACATTGTCTGGCCAATCTACATCGGTGTATCCATGAACTTGTAATTCTACATTAGCTTTATAAAACAATGCATAACCCAAAGTAGCACTCACATAACCAAGAGTGCATCAAATCATATAATTTTGGTTTTGTAGGAATCAACATAAACAAACTCTTAAGTGCCACTATGTAGCATAGATCAAGCTTGGTAATTTTGAGATGAATCAAACTTACCCACAAATATTATCGTATACATGGTACTATTAATCAATGCTTCACCTAAAGTAGCATCAACTTCAAATTTTGATCAAATGGCATAAACATTGGCTTAAAATCAGCTATACCACACTTTTTCAGCATACTCAAGACATGTTGTCTTTCTCACAGCCATATATCTATTTTTCATGTATCAATTCAATGCCCAAAAAGTAGTGCAATAGATCAAGATCTTTCATGTCCAATTCTTGCATAAGGAGTTGCTTTACATATTTAATGTTTTCTTCATTATCATTGCCTAGAAACAAGTCATCAATATAAATAGCCACAATTATGATATCATCATCAACATTCCTTGAATATAATGAGTGAATTGAATCACACATAGAAAATCCAATCAAGTTTAAATAATACAAAATCCTTGCATACCAAGCACGAGGGGCTTGTTTGATCCCATAAAAAGCCTTATTCAACCTACAAACATATAAAGCATGCTTTGAATCCCCATACCCTTCTGGTTAGTCCATGTGTACCTCTTCCTACAACAGGCCATGTAAGAAAGCAACTTTCACATCCATCCGATGCAAAATCCATCCTTCTATTGTAGCCAATGAAACTAGTTCTATAATAGTAGCCATATAAGAGTTTCTTGATATTCAATGCAATTTTTGAGGTAATCCAAGTTCCTAATCAAGACTCTATTATGGACCACTTCATTCTCTATCAATATCTTCAAGACATATGGATGTCTTGTTACCATTAGAAACTTTTCTTTCCCTTTTTTGGATGTATTCAATGAATTAGACGGACTAAATTTTTTATGTAATCTTCCACTCCATGGGTTTGGTTTGCGATTATTGCTATTTATGTAATCTTCCACTCCATGGGTTTGATTTGCCATTATTGCTAGGTGACACATCTACTCCACTTAGAACTTGAGATTTTGCACTTGCATTTTAAGCATTTGCTTCGTGATTTGAGTGGCTCAACATTAAGTCCTTCTTAATTATATGAAATTTACTAACAGGATATCGACCATAATCCTTTTGCTACACTGAAACAAATAAGAAAAATTATTGATTAGTGTTTTAAGTAAAATAAAAAATATAGTTTCAATAATACATATACTTACAAATGTATCTACAAAACCATGATGGCCCATTTGGCCTAAGTGGGATGTATGAACAGACTCAACTCCCTCCTTTGCAGCTGCCTGCATTTATTTAATGAAACAAAAAAACATAGATTAAATATAGAACATATGAAAATTGTAAGTCATTGTAACATAAACTATTAATTTGTATACCTTCTGCTGAGAAATGATTCCTAAAGACGTAGTTGTCTGCAAAAATAATGCCATGTCTCAGGTGGTATGTTAGGTCTTCTCTTATTTTGTTCTACCATACAATATCTCTTGCTATTTCAAACACATGCATATATAGACACACGTATACATGCATACACATACACATATTCATATACTTATACATACATACATACACTTACATATACATGCATACACACATACATGCACACACATACACATATGCATATACTTACACATATATACATACCCACACATACACATATACACACATACACATATACACACATACATGCATACACATATACATGCATACACATACATAGTAAATACATACCAACATACATGCATATATATACACACATACATGCATACACATACACATATACATACACATACATACATACATACACACACATACATGCATATACTTACACATACAAACATACCCACACGTACACATATACACACAAATACATGCATACACATACACACACACACATACATGCATATACATACATATATACATACATACACATACATAGTAAGTATGTAAAAACACACATACATATATATACACACACATACATGCATACAGCCACACATACACATAAACAAACATATACATGCATACACGTACATATATACATACACTTACACATACATACCCACACACATATATACACATACATACATAATAAATACATGCATACACATACCCACACATATAGATACACACATACATAATAAATACATGCACACATACACATACACACATACATCCACATATACATACATACATACATACACACATCATACATTTATAGTTTTGTATGTGTATTTATATGTCAAAATGTGTATTTTTGTATATGTGAATATGTGTGTATGTGTATATCATGTGTATATGTGAATGTGTATGTATGTAAATAATCAAATTATTAATATCTAGTACCTTTATTTGCTACACAATCAGTTTTTTATCAATCAAAGGGAAATCCACCATCGTCTCCTAATAATGCAAGGACTACTTATTGTAAGTATATCAAACTTTTAATTCTAATATTTGATAGATGCATACATGACTGATATATGATGTTTTATTGTTATATTATTATCAGATTTAGATCAATGAGGGTACTTGTAATAAAGTAAGTTTGTGATCTAGGGATCCGATTGGTTCAGACAGATCTGAAATCGGACTCCGTTTGGTCATTCGTTTGTGTGGCCAAAGATCTCGAGTCTAGACTTACAGGTAGGTCATTTACTCTTGTAACCAAGTAATTCACTTAGCCTAATGGTTAAGACTCAAGGGTGTGAAGGAAGAGGTCTTGGGTTCAATCCCCATGGGGTACATGGGAAGAGTGTTTTGCCCAAAGAGTTCTAGAACCTTCTAGAAGCATCCACTGGAGTTAACTCTGGCTAACTGGGACACTTGGCGCACATGTAGTTACATGGCTGACACTTGGATGGTTAGTATCCACCTGCCCATGTAGGCAGTCCCTTGGAGAGAGCTATATATAGAGGCATATGGTTGGGAGGAGAGTCATTCATTGAAGAGCATTTCCAATCGTTACGTTGTTGCATTGGTATCAGAGCAGTCTCTCCATAGCTCTCTTCTTCTTCATCTTGTGTGTGCATAAGCTCTTCTACGACGAAGAAGGCTGCTCGCGGCCGTCTTGAGAAGAGCACGCTGTTGCATTGGTATCAGAGCAGTCTCTCCATAGCTCTCTTCTTCTTCATCTTGCGTGTGCATAAGCTCTTCTACGACGAAGAAGGCTGCTCGCGGCTGTCTTGAGAAGAGCGCAGAGTTTGATCGTGCGCCTGGCTTAACTTAGGAGAAGCTTAGCAAAAGTTAAAGCGTTCATTTCTATTGTGTGCCCGCCGGTGATCAAACCCAGAACCTCTGGTTTAGAGTGTATTCGCCTATCCATAAGGCCATAGACGCTCGCGATAGTGTTTTAAAGAACATATATCATTACTCTCAGTTCGCGCTGAAGCAGACGCTGTCTAAAAGCTGAAGTTCTATTGGGAGAGCCTCCGGATTCGATCCCATTACCTGCAGATTGCCAAGCACTTCAAATATCCAAGTTCGCGACGCTGACGCAGAGAGCTATATCTACAACAAAATCCAGCCATCTGCGAGTTCTGATCCGCCGGCAGCTACCTCTGATCTGGTCTTGGTGCAGAAGAAGATTTTGTCAAGGGATAAAAAAAGGAATTGGCGCCAGGAATCAATCTCGTGACCTTGCAGTGAGGCTACAGTGACTTATCCACTGAAGTAGAGACTTTTGGTGACTCTATCTCTGCATATTATCTTTTGTTCATATCCTATCTCTGCTTTGCTAATCACGAGCCGAGATCTTCTCATTCTGTTTACTCTTTGGAGTTTGCTCATTACCCAACCGAACTCGAGTGCATATCTGTGGTGGTCAAGGCCAAAGAAAGTTAAAGTTTAGAGCAAAGATTGAAAGAAGTGGAGCTGTGGAGTGAAGATCCGGAGGCCTAACTTCGTCATAATTCTAGCACTTTTGGCTAGAATGAAGTCGACCTCAACGGACCAAATCATCAGGGACGATTTCTTGTGATATTCTTGCATAGCTCTTTTGATTTTGATTGCACACACCACCTGCGTTAGGAATACTAAGTTAGTTTAATAACGCTCTATGTGCGATGGAGAGGACTTCTAGCCATGTCTCGCTTACAAGTACTACTAGTGTGTCCATGTATGTTTCCATTCCTATGTTAGTAACATCCTCATTCATGACTAGACCACCAATAGTTGCACGTGCATTGCATTCATCTACACCTATGGTTTCAAATACTAGTCATGCGTCTGATGCATCTAAAATAGAATCAACGATTGTAGCATTAAACGTTGAGGATTCTGCGAGAAAAGGGGAAACAAACACTACTTTAAACGAGGGGAAAGATATGAAAAGTAGGATGTTGCTAGTTGAGCAAAGACTTGGACGATTGTCCAGTATTCCGGATGAGGTTGCGGTACTCCGTCAATCTGTTGATGGAATCCAAGATCACCTTAACGCGATTCTGAACTTACTTCAGACGCCTAGGGATATCAGTAAGGCTACTTTGGGTAGTCACACAGATACGATCGCGAATTCTCCAATGTCTATTAGGATGGAAAAGGATAAGGGATTATCCTCTCCCCAGATAGACATGTTTCCTCTAACGGGAAGTATGAGTCGTCTTAGTTTGATATCTTCTACTCCTTTGTTTGCTACTTCCGTAGGGATGTCAGAAAGCCATAACCGCCCCGTGGATCTTTCCTTAGGAAAGGAGATCCGTCCTCCTTATTTCTCTGGAGAGGATAAGGATAGGAATAAAGATGCGGTTTTGACTTTCTTGGAGAAATGGATGATGTCCATGAACTCAAACATACCCCCGATCATGTGAGAGTAGTAGAAGCGAGTTTATCACTAGGACCCAAAGCTTATACTTGGTGGATGAGTCTCTCTGAGACTCACAAGAAACCTACTACCTGGGTTGAATTTTCCCACCTTTTCAAGAAAGAGTTTCTCCCCAAGAACAAGGAGGAACGCAATTGGGAGGCATGGGATAAAATTCAACAGAAAGATAGACCGTTATCAGTGTATATTTCAGAATACCGAGATGTTATTATGAAATTAAAGAACTTAGATGACTTTCATCGTCTTCGCGGTTTTGTCAGAGGACTTAACCAGCGAATTCGAAATGAAGTCAAAAGGCAAGCACCTAAATCCCTAGAAGAGGCGATAAAGGTTGCCTAGATTTATGAGGATAACTCACGTCTGGATGTCCCGCAGGAAAGCAGTTATTCCCAGAAGAATAACTTTAAGCGTAAGGGCAAGGGGACAAGATCAAATGAAAGGGTGACTAGAAAACCTCATGTTTTTAGACACGCCCTTTCTCCAGAAGATCATGATAAAGCGCAAAAAGAAAATTTGTGCTTTAAGTGTCTCAAGCCAGGACATCGTAGTCGTGCCTGTCCAGTTGGAAGAGAAAGTAAGGGAAAGGGTAAGCAGCAAATACATCTGATTCAAACGTTGGACTTGGATGCAAATTCAAGTGCAAAGAAGGTTCAGATAATGCAGTGCGACAGTACCCATTCATGTCAGATCTCCAAAAACATGTGGCAACCTCAAGAATTTGGTCCACATGATTTGGTCAAGCTGCATGGATCAGTAAAAGGGCACACCATCCGGATAATGGTGGATGACTCTGCTATGCATAATTTTATCAATCATGCGTTAGTGAAAAAATTGGCTCTTCCTCAGAAACCATCTCCTCATAAATACATTGTTTCCATGATGCATGGTCAAGACACCCGTGTTTGGGACACAATGATATTCGGGTTGACAAACGCACCCGCAACATTTATGACTTTGATGAATCAAGTGCTTAAGCCGTATTTGGGAAAATTTGTTGTAGATTTTCTCGATGATATTCTGATCTACAGTAAAGATCATGAAAGTCACTTAGAGCACTTGAAAAAAGTTTTTCAACTTCTTCGCGATAATAAACTTTACAGTAAAGAGTCAAAATGTGAATTCTTTACCCCAGAAGTAAAGTACTTAGGCCATATTATTTTCGCGGAAGGAATCAAAGTTGACCCTGAAAAGGTCCAAGCGATTCTTGAATGGCCTGAGCCCAAGACGGTTCGAGAACTGTAAAGTTTTCTCAGATTGGCAGGATATTATCGGAAGTTTGTGGTTGGATATGCCAAGATTGCAGTACCTTTGACGGAGCAACTCAAAGGGAAGCATCAAAAGTTAAATTGGAAGGAAGAGCAAGCAAAGAGTTTTCAAGAACTTAAACTTGCTTTAGCATCGGCCCCGGTTCTACAGATCATAGATCCGAACAAGCCTTTCCAATTAGAGACAGATGCAAGTTCATCTGCAGTAGGAGCAGTACTAAGCCAAGATGGTCAACCAATAGCTTTTGAGAGTAGAAAGCTAAGTCCTACTCAGCAAAACTACTCTACCTATGAGCGAGAGATGTTCGCTATTATAAATGCTCTAAAGAAATGGCATCATTACTTGTATGGATCAAAGTTGACCATAGTCTTTGATCAAGAGAGCATTAATTGGTTTGCAAACCAACTTGATCTTAGAGGTAGAAAAGCTAGATGGGCCGAAAAGTTGCAAGAGTTCGATTATGAGCTCAGGTACAAAAAAGGAAAGTTCAATGCAGTGGCAGACACCTTAAGTCGGATGCCTATGTTGAACAATCTAAGTTTTGTACAAATTCAAAGTGAATTTATTTCAACTTTGAAAGGAATCTGCAAAGAGGATCCAAGCTTTAGTCAAGCATGGAAAGCAGCTGAACAAGCTAAACAAAATGAAGCAAGTACTTCTGAGAGAAAGTTTAAACACTATTCTCTCCAAGATGAATATTTGCTTTATAAAGGTAAGGTTTGTGTCCTAAGTATAATGGACATATGAAATCAAGTACTTTTCGAATGCCATGATGCTCCAAGTGCAGGACATCCTGGTATTAACCGAACCTATGAGTTAGTGAAAAGACATTTTTATTGGCCTAGTTTGCATCGAGATGTGCAAAACTATGTGTCCAAGTGCCATAAATGTCAAGTAAATAAGTTTGAACAACTTAAAATTGGAGGATTGCTGCATCCTTTGGAAATTCCCAAAGGAAAGTGGGAAAGCATTTCCATGGATTTCATTTCTGGATTACCCCGCACTCAGAAGGGCTTTGATTCAGTCTGGGTTGTAGTTGATCGATTGACTAAACTTGCTCAGTTTATTCTAGTCAAGACTACTTATAAGACTCCAGAACTTGCAAAAATATTTGTAAATCAACTTTATAGACTCTATGGTCTTCCAGTAGACATAGTTTTTTATAGAGATGCTCGATTTACAAGTCATTTTTGGTGAGCAGTCTTTAGTAGACTTGAAACTAAACTAAGTTTAAGTACAGCTGAACATCCCCAGACGGATGGACAGATAGAGAAAGTCAATCAAATCTTGGAAGACATACTTAGAGCTTATGTTACTTCCAAACAGACTGATTGGGAAGATTATCTTCCTTTAGCTGAGTTTGCCTATAACAGTGCCAAGAATTCATCAACTGAATTTAGTCCATTCATGTTGATGTACGGTTTCCAGCCTAGGTCTCCTTATGCAGTGGGACTTCAAAATGAACGAGTTCAAGTAGCTCAAGAGTTCCTTCAAGACATGAACTTTAAAATTAAGTTAGCTAAAGAAAACTTAAAGAAAGCTCAAGATCGTGCAAAAGCTTATGCCGATCCAAAGCAAAGAGATGTTACTTTTCAGGTTGGCGATCAAGTTTATCTTCGTATTCCTGAAAGATCGGAAAAGTTCAAGACTGGTCAATGTGCCAAGTTGTCGCTTAGATATTGCGGTCCTTTTCCAATCACCAAGAAAGTTGGTTTGTGGGCTTATGAATTACAACTTCGAGATGATAGTTGGATTCATCCAGTGTTCCATGTTAGTCGACTTAGGAAGAGTCTAACAGATTCAAATAATCTCGTTGGACAACAGGTCATACTTCCTATTCCAATAAATGGATACTTCACACCCGAGATAAACGTACAAGAAGTCACTTGTATGAAGAGTGCTTAGTAAAATGGAAGGATGGAACTGAAGAAAATTCAACATGGGAAAAAGTTTCCACAATTCAACGACGTTTTCCAGCTTTCAAGTTTTAAGTTGGTCCCAAATAAAGAAGGTTTTCTACTTTCAAGTTTTAAGTAGATAAACCGATCATGTTCTTCAAGATCTAGAATATGATAAGGTTTTTTACTTTCAAGTTCTAAGTAAATAACCTGTTTGAATGAATGCATGTTCTTCAAGTTTTAGAACATGAGGCTGGGGGGTTGCCTACAGTATGTATAGCTCTAATTTTCGAGGACAAAAATATTTTCCAAGGGGGGAAGAATGTAATAAAGTAAGTTTGTGATCTAGGGATCCGATTGGTTCAGACAGATCTGAAATCGGACTCCGTTTGGTCATTCGTTTGTGTGGCCAAAGATCTCAAGTATAGACTTACAAGTAGGTCATTTACTCTTGTAACCAAGTAATTCACTTAGCCTAATGGTTAAGACTCAAGGGTGTGAAGGAAGAGGTCTTGGGTTCAATCCCCATGGGGTACATGGGAAGAGTGTTTTGCCCAAAGAGTTCTAGAACCTTAGAAGCATCCATTGGAGTTAACTCTTGCTAACTGGGACACTTGGCGCACATGTAGTTACATGGCTGACACTTGGATGGTTAGTATCCACCTGCCCATGCAGACGGACCCTTGGAGAGAGCTATATATAGAGGCATATGGTTGGGAGGAGAGTCACTCATTGAAGAGCGTTTCCAGTCGTTATGTTGTTGCAGTACTCCACCACCTCCTATCCATGCAATGACATCTTCACATGTGTCCTTCGATAGGAATTATGATGATTTGCACTATCAATAGCATATTATATGTTGGTGTAATTTTTGGTATGGTACGTATCAAAGACCATGATTAGAATGTATTGAACATGAGGCAGAGTATGGTAGTTTCAAGCATGCACCACCTCTTGATCAACATGATAGATCTTGGGTAAGTATTGATTCTATAAATTAATGGCATTATTTTAATTGAAAATCATATACAAAATCAAATTATACTTAATATACATGAATATTTACTGGATGATGATGATGATGATGATGATTCTTCTACTAATAATTCTAATCCACCTCATACACATCATGGACTTTTCGTTTATCAATTACAAGTAGAGGCTTCTCAAAATCCTCTACCTCCTTGTTTACAGACTGAAACATCTGAAGATTATCCATTGCCAACTCTTGATTTTCCTCTAGTACAAATATATGATAGAAGAAGATATGGAGGATGGAATAGAGGACCAGTTCCTTTAGATGGAGAGTTTTTTTACTTTTGGGGTAATCGCTATATGATTTTCTCCCTCCACTATTACTGGTGTTGGTCGTGGTCTCTTTATTGTAGAGGATGTGTATGTGCCTCCGAACTCTGAAGTCACTCTTATGTCATTTTGTGGTCCTATATATTATGGATGGGGAGATTGGCATCAACTTACGCTTTATGTTCAAAGCATGACCTTATGGATTATGCCTAAATGTAGCTTCTCTTGCTAGTAGAGATTTTACACATGCCAAAAATGAAAGACCATATATTGATAGAAGACCTTACAAGCATGGAAATATAGCAGGTTTAATAAACACTAGTCTAGTATATAATAGTTCAATGACTAATTGCACATTTGAGAGGTGTGAAAATAGTCATGAATCACCATACATGAGTAGAAATGTAGCAAGATACATAGTTGTTGATGTTATTACCGAAGACAATTAGTTTAACAACTAGCTTTTACACTAGCCTAGGGTCCACAACTATCCTATTGTAGGGAGGGGTTGAACCCATGCCCCTACCTCACAAGGTAAAAGGCCAAACCAGGCAGCCTAACACGTGCAAACATAGTAACTTAGTTGATTTCCTTATACTGATAGCCATTAACTACATCTTGTTGATGTATATGTACCAAGATTGAATAATAATTTTTGAATTTATCACCTGCATGTCGATCTTCCATATGCATATAGAATAACACATGAAACTTCAGTTCTAAAGATGATTTTAGTTCCTATCCTAACAAACAAAGACACCGTCTTGATGAGGTGTTAGCTCTCAAATGAAGTACACCTTCATCTCTTCGACATGAAGGAATGTGAAGCGCATGTGTTTGGATACCTAGTATCAAACCTGGTTGCGATTCTACATCCCATTTAAAATGCAGATAAAAGCTCATTGTGTATGTACGTGTGTGTTTCTGTGTGGCTTATCTTGTCGCAGGGACAAAAGTATTAATGGTTGTAGATACAGAGGTGATGTAGCAAATCAAAGCCACAAAAGTATTAATGGTTGTAGATACAGAGGTGATGTAGCAAATCAAAGCCATTCGATTCTTTCCAAATCCAATGGCCCAAATTTTAGCTGTCTTTTCTTCTTCAACTTGCAACCATAACCATTAGATGTAAACAAGATCTAAAGGCTATAATTTAAAGCAAATCATTTTTCAAGAAATGATCTCATCCATTGATTTTGAAAGAGATCCAAGGGTTTTATTTCAATCCCTAGTTTTTCGAAAACCACTTGAAAGAAAAAACCATGAATGTTGACATGTTTAGGTTATTTTGACTGACCCAAACCAAAGGAAGTCTATACCTAGCCTAGTTGATTAAGGGACTATATTATGTCCACCACCCTCTTCTCATTGGTTCATCACTAATCAACCCCTAATCTAAAAGGCCCATGCTGATGATTAGGTAGAACTTCTCGCCTTATGTTTTCAGTCAAGTTCAATATGAGAGTGGTGTCTAGTTCATCAAATTCATGCAAAGGTGTCACGTTTCTCTAGCCAATGTCATAAGAAGCTACGGAAATCCACTTCTTGTTCTCCTGGAGGTGATGGTACAAATAGAATCTTGGCATAATGTGATAATGTGTGTGTTGAAAGAGAGAGAGAGAGATAGAGAGAGAGAGAGAGACTTGCTATCAAGGTTCTTGATTGAACGAATGCAAAACCATTTGCCAGAGACTTGAGTAGAAAAGAGAAAGAGATTTTCGTTTCTTCTACAGGCGTGTTGGTCACAAGGACTTTGGAGAGTCTGTCTTCGTGCACATCATCTAATTTCTGAATAAGGAAGCCACCAGTTTGAACACTGTGTTGACGCTTATTGGCGGTCTATTTTTATTGGGAAATAAAAATGTAGAGAAGTTGAAACTTACAAGCTATGACATTCCTCACCTACATGTCTTCGTAATTATAAGAGGGTGGTTGCTGATTTGATATTCTTGTGACGATGACCACAGAAAATCTCAACTCGCAAGCTCTTAAAGTAGATGCCATTTCAAACACAGATGATGGGTTCTTCTGTATACACGTGTTTACCAGCAAAAGGAAGAGCATATGAAAAAATGGTGTGCACTTTCTCTATAGCCCCTAGCTTTTCATGTGTTGATCCGAAAAAGATGAGCAATTCCAACAATTATGGGTTCTAGAAAAACGTGCTTCAGAAATGTTGCATAATATCACGTCAGGAGTATATAAGTCGCTACATTCTCAAGAACCTGCCACGTTTTTAGGCACAAAGTTCGGTTCTATGCATGCAAATAGGAATCTACCAAAATATGCAGTGGCTGCAAATTTCTCCTAGTCACTTATGAGGTAGTTGTGAAGCCTCGTATCGACATCTACAGCGCATTTGAAATGCAGATAAAACCTCATTTGAAATCTAGATGAATCCTCGTGATTATATTCCTCCATGTTTTATATGTGATGCCACTACGCCTCAATGTTCCACAGATTGGATGCTTGCATACACAATGCTTCTACATAACTTATGCGATTATAAAGTTTGATAAAAGTTTTTTTAAAAAAATGTCGGATCGCTCTTTAATTGTCATTTTTTGTGTAATTGATCGAAGAGCTCTCCAACATTCAGATCTACGCTATGCTTATGAGCTCCAGCAATCTCTTTCTGAATCTTTCTTTTCTAATCTCTTTCTCTCTCTCTCTCTCATGGAAATGAATCATAACTTAGGTGCTTGTGATGGAGAACTCATTGAACACACCACAAGTTATCAAAGCTTGGTAAGAAGCTTAAACTATGCAACACTCACAAGAGTGGACATATGTTATAATGTTAGCATACTCAGTCAATTCATGCACAAGCCAACAAAACACATATGACCTTGGGTTTTGTAACCCTAGAGAAGATGTTCATGCATCCTCCTATATAATTAATTATCAAATCTTGGACGGAGGAGCAATACATTTTCTTAAGTGATTATTGATGTAGTATTTGTTCTCACTAGGCATCTATTTTAATCTACCTTATCCATCATTATTATGAATTACTTGGTCTAATCTCTTGTAAAAATTAGGAAAGAACTTAAATTTACCTTTGATCTTTGTGAACCCACCACTCCTTCAGAAAAACTATTCGTAGAAGCATTTTATATCTTCTCCAGAGTTAAGCCGACGCCTAATTTCTAAGCCGTTGGATTGACGCTCCACGTTTCCTTTGTTCATCCCTTGCTCCAAATCCTTGCGTGTGGTAAAGATCTTCTCCCTCCACATAAGATCTAAGAAACTTCCTTATGAGTGCTTGAGAGAGAAGCTCTAGTGGAGTCCACAACTTATAATTAGCATGCTCAAGATACCCTCAAGAAAGAAAAAATGTTCCAAATGCCATCTACCATATATTAAAGTTAGGGCAGAGAGTAAAATAGGGCATATTCAAGAAACAATAGAAGCACACCAATTGATAGGGTAGTTGTCAAAGATATTTATGCGGTTAGTGAGAGAAATTTCTATCATCCCTAGGTATTTTGTCACTTTTAGGGAAACATATAACCTACCAAAGTCTGCTCTAGCTAGGTCTATGCCTTGTCCAAAGTTTTTCCAAGTGACTAATTGATCTTGTTTTACTAGTTTCTAGAGATATTACTCAAATTTGATAAGTTTCTAGTTAGTTCTTTCCATTATTTTGATGGTATGTCCCATCTTCTCACAATTATCATTCAAGCATGCAACCATGTTGTACTCACCAATCAGGATAATGAAGGAAGGGGATCAACAAGAGGGATCATCTGCAGCACTCTTCATGTTCTTTATAATAGTAAAGATCATTTAGTGAAGTGATGGAAGAAAGAAAAGGGTCCCCCAAAAGTGGTGGTGAGAGACTTATTTTGCCTATCAATGAGCCATTGGTTAAGTGGCAACTAATGTGTACTTATACCAATACCACTTCTCTCCAACCCATAGGACTCTATAGAGTCGAGCTAAGTGTAAGATATCTTCTCCATAGATCTTAATCTCTTTCTAACACAAAGAGTTCAAGTTTATAGTATTTTCCCTTAACCATTGATTAAAAACGATGTATTTATTTAAGTCTAAACGGCCCCTAATATTGAAGAAATTAATTGTGTTCCACTTTAGGGTATAGATTTCTATCCTTGTATTTTTCCTTTGATTCCAGTAGCTAAGGACAAACGATACACACAAAGTATATTCAATGTGTATATGTTGAATTCAAAAAGTGAAGCTTAGAGTATAGACATGCGGTGGACATTTATTTTATAAACATAAGCAAGGAGAATTTCAAGTTGGGAGATATCTTCAAGTCAAAAACCATGATGATAAAAAAAAAAGGAGAGCTTTAAGAAGATTGCGCTAGGCTGCAAAAATAGCTAGTTCCTTGATTGCCCTAATTTATAAACTTACATGACTTCATTGGCTAATATGATTGCATATATCCCATCTCTCTCCCTCTCTCTCTCAGCTACTACTACTACGCCCAATATCCTTTTCTCTAAGTCTCTCCACACATCCTCCATTACCTGCTAGATTATCTCTATCTATCTATCTCTCTCTCCCTCTCTCTCTCTCTATAACTATTTATCGCTCTTCTCTTGCACATGTCTTTAGATCTCTTTGCACCATAATCTCTCTCTCTCTCTCTCTCTCTCTCTCTCTCTCTCTCTCTCTCTCTCTCTCTCTCTCTCTCTCTCTCTCTCTCTCTCTCTCTCTCTCTCTCTCTCTCTCTCTCTCTCTCTCCACACTTCATGCACACACTACATGTCTCTCACTTATCACTCATCCAACTCGCCCACGGACATGTATACCAAAAACAGTTGAAATATAACAAATACTCATGCACATGACTTCCACTAAGTACTTATCCACACTCAAACATATTTAAATATAGTAGCTTAGTTTTAGAACATACTATTATTATTATTATCTCAAGAGGAATTTTGGCCAAATTTTAATCTCTCTTTCTTGAATAGATTGAAAGAACAATTGTACAGGTGAATGGGCATAGTACCCATCAGACCTCCATATCTCACAAAACAAGAGTAAGGCTACTTGAAGGCGACACTCAAAAAAGACTACCCAAAGGCAATTGGTTTGACAACTAGCTTTTACAATGACCTAGGGTCCACAACTATCCTGCGATAGGAAGGGGTTGAACCCTCACCCTTGCCTCACGAGGTAAAAGGCCAAACCAGGAAACCTAACATGTGCAAACATACTAACTTCGTTGATTTCCTTATACTGATAGCGATTAACTACATCTTGTTGTTGTATATGTACCAAGATGAAATAATAGTTTTTGGATCTATCACCTGCAGGTGTAGCAAATTAGCAAAATTTAGATAACCAAAGCGTGCATGGAAAAGCTTTGCATCTAACATAGCATGAGAATCATGTATTGCACATGCCGAATAATCCACAAATCTTTCATAGTCTATGAGCTTATACAGCCCATGACATAAAATGCAAAAGCAATAATCACATCTCCATTTGACAGATCATGAATTGTACACCTATCATCAACAAATTTCACAACCAAGCCGATCTTGGCTAATGCAGAAACTGATAAGAGGTTCTTCTTGATCCCTGGCACAAATAAAGCATCTAAGAAAGTGAAAGAACTACCATCAGCAGTAGTCAAAATGATATTATCAACCCCCATAACTGGATAAGAGGAGTTGTTGGTGCATGTAATAGTATTCCCTATAGGGGCAAGCTTGAGTGAAGAGAAGAAACTACACTGCGAGGTAATATGTTTGGTCGCCCCACTGTCAAAGTACCAAACATCTCAGTCTACTACAGACATGCGCTGCTCATGAGAAGATGGGTCAAAACTACAAATAGTAGTAAATTCCCACTCTTCTTCCTACACAAGATTAGCAGACTCTGTTTTTGGTGTAGAGGCCTCTGCAACAACCATTCCAGCCTCTTTCTTCTTTGCCTCTTTAGCAGCCAGTTTTGGATAGTTCTTTGTGATATGATCATTCAGTTTTGGACAGTTCTTTATGATATGATCATTTCCTTTAAAGTACTTGCAAAACAATTTTTGCTTTTCTGATTTCTTTTCATCTTTGTCTTCCCTCTTCAATTGTGCAGAATTAGTAGATTTCTACTTACTAATTGAAGAGCTCCATTTTCCTTTGCCCTTCTGACTAGCCAGGAATGCTTGATCTGCAACTTGCATAATGGACCTGTTCTTCTTGGACTGATCTTCCTGCAACAGAACAGAGACTAACTACTTGAATGACAAGGCATTTGGATTGCCTTTCATCATCAACCAAAGAGTAGAAGCAAAGCTCTGATATGAATCAGGAAGACCATTCAAAATGGTCTGCACAAGTGAGCTATCTAGTATAACCTCATCAGCAAAAATCAAATTGTTCCTTCAAGTCTTTGATCTTTGTTAAAATAATGTCCATAGAATCACATTCATTCATGTGCTCGCTCTCCAACTGTTTTTGGAGGTAACCTCATTCCTAGCTTGGTACAATGTGGTAAGTGTATCCCAAGCATCCTTAGCTGTTCTACAAGAGGGAATGTGAGGAATAATGGCACATTTGATAGACAAAGCTATCAATGCATGTGTCTGGGCATCTCTGCCATCCCAACAAATTTTCTCTGTAGTAGGTGCAACAAAAACCGCAGCACGATCAAGAATATGCAGAATATCATCATCTTCAACACCTTCTGCCTCAGCTTCAGTACCTGCAGTTGTAATAGTTGCATATGTGATAGGATGTTTTTCAACACCCTGCACAATGTTCCACAGTCCTTTTGCATGTCGCATCATATAAGCCCATAACGGGTAGTTGGTACCATCCAACTTATCCTCACTAGCCAATATACAGAATACATCATTGCTTTCAGCCATGGCGAGTGACTAAAATACCTTGATGCAGAAAATTGACTATATCTCAAAAAGTTGAATAGAACTGCCCAGACAAATTCTGCTAGACCTATAGCAGACTTTGAGACGCTTATACTGGTGAACCAAAACAGGTATATACCTCTAGCACAAAAAGATGAAATAGCCTGCAGAAGCACTGCGATAGTGCGTTCGGAGGCCGAAACGAGCTCAAGTCGCGATTTCGGCACCATAGAGTGAAGATGTTTTGATCTCAAAAACACCTTGAGTATGCTCACCAAAATTTGGGTGATTCGGAGTCTACAACCAGAGAGGTGTTGACAACACTCTAGATGAAGCGACGACCTGCTCTGATACCAATTATTGGAGTTAGACATCTGCGGAAGCACGCGAATAGCTCAAGGAAGAAGAAGAATCTTGGAGCACAACACACAATACTAAATGTATTACAAGAGAATGTACAAAGATAAGTATCCCATTAGGGCAATGGGCGTATATACAAACCGAGGGAAAAAACCTCCTAAAGAGGGAAAAAAGTGCCCCGGCGGTCCTAGAGTGTTCACACACATCACTAACTACATATATCAACAGGCAATGCATAAACCAGCTCATCTGTGAGATAGCAAACTCAATATCTGGTCTAGTAATGCATAATTAAATCAAGCATCCAATAGCTTGCTAATAGGGAACAACATCAAATGCATCTCGAGTGTCATGAAGACTCAATCATAAACATGTCTCCATAGGAGTGGTAATAGGCTTACATTGCTCAAGGCCATAATGCTCCAATAATGTGTCGATATATTTCGTTTGACATCAAAGCTATTCTACCATCAACTTGCATAAAATGAATGTCTAAATAACGATGAAAATGCCCCAAACCAGACATCTCAAATGAGGCATGCAAATCAGCCATAAAATCAGCAATATGCTTCTCATGAGGACCGATGAGCAGCATGTCATCAACATACACAACAATGATCAGAAGCAGATCATTTGCACACTTAACATATAAGGTGCTCTCAATTGGGCTATTCTCAAAACCATGTCCAATCAGATAGGCATGTATCTTTTCATACCAAGCATGTGGTGCTTGCTTTAAACCATATAATGCCTCTTTAACCTGCACACCTGGTTTTCATGCCCTTTTTGCACAAAGCCATGGGGTTTTTCAACATACACTTCTTCATGCAAGTCACCATTCAAAAATAGTGTTTTAATGTTCAACTGATGTACATTCCAACCATGATGAGCTGCAAGTGCACGGATGCTATGAACAGTAGTCATTTGGCATGTAGGTGCAAAGGTGTCATCAAAATCAATGCCTCTTTCTTGCACATAACCCTTTGCAACAAGCCTAGCCTTATACCTATCAATTTTTCCATCAGGCTTACAATTCAGCTTGTATACCCACTTAGTGTTAGTGGTCTTCTTGCCAAGAGGCAAGTCACATGAAGACCAAGTACCATTCTTCATTATAGCATCATATTCAAATTGCATAGCATCCATCCAATTTTCATAATTTTGTGCTTTATCAAACAAAACAGGCTCATTCTCATCACAAAGACTATAGGCAGCCATAGCATAGCAATATGATGCAAAAGAGGCACTATAAGAGCCTAACCTAGTACGATATAATAGAGGTGCATGTAATTTGTTGTCACGCAAAGTTTGCACTAGCCATTTTGGCATAGTTTTTGCCTCGTCAATATCAGCTCTCTCATCAACAAGTGCATCATGTAAATCTGCATCTTTCTTGATCCCTAGCACAAATAAAGCATCCAACAATGTAAAAGAATGACCACTAGCAGTAGCCAAAATGATCTTACCAACTCCCATGAAAAGATAAGAGGAGTTGTTGGTGCATGTGACAGCATTCCCTATAGGGGAGGCTCAAGTGAAGTGAAGAAATTATGCTATGAGGTAATATTTTTGCTTGCCCCACTATCAATATACCAAACATCTGAGTCTACTACAGACATACACTACTCATGAGAAGATGGGTCAAAACTGTAAACAGTAGTAAATGCCCATTCTTCATTCTACACAAGATTAGAAGACTCTGTTTTTTATGTAGAGGCCTCTGCAACAACCATTATGGCCTCTTTTTTCTTTGCCTCTTTAGCAACCAGTTTTGGATAGCTCTTAATGACATGATCATTTCCTTTACAGTATTTGCAAAACAATTTCTGATATTCTAATTTCTTCTCATCTTTGTCTTCCTTCTTCAAATGTGCAGCATTTGTAAATTTTTGGTTACTAGTAGATGAGCTTCATTTACCTTGCCCTTTTGACTAGCCAGGAAAGCTTGATCTGCAACACACATAATAGACATGTTCTGCCTAGAGTGATCTTCATGCAATAGAATAGAAACTAACTCTTCAAATATTAAGGCATTTGAATTTCCTTTCATCATCAAACAAAGAGTAGAAGCAAAACTATAATATAAGACAGGAAGACCATTCAGAACAATCTGCACAAGTGAATTGTCAGGCAAGACCATCAGCACAAGAAGGAGAAGCTTGGAGCACAACACACAATATTGAATGTATTACCACTAGCACGTACAAAGATAAGTAACCCGTTAGGACTATAGGCGTATATACAAGCTAGGGGAAGAAAACCTCCTTAAGGGTGAAAAAAGTCCCCCGGTAGTCCTAGTGTGTTCACACACATCACTACCTAAATATATCAACAAATATGCATAGTAGCATCAATCTCCATGCAAAGATCTATTAATAGGCATATCAACCATATATAAACTCGATGTCACCACTATAGGTTGCTTATTAATCAACCAAGATATGTGTGACTCTCCAAGGAAAAAGCAATTATCACTAGTGGACACACGAGTATCATAACAACCAGGCCAATCGCTATCTATAAAAGAATGCAAGAATCACTAAATATATCTACCATAAAAGAAACCTAAGCTCAAAGTTTCTTTGAGATATCTAAACACTTTTTTCACTGCTTGCCAATGCTTAGTGCCAGGGCTATGCATGAATCGTCTCAACTGGGAAATTGCATATTGTATATCCAGCCTTGTATTGCATGCATATATAAGACATCCCACAACTTGCTGATAAAAAGAAGTGTCAAGCTAATAAAAAGAAGTTGTCAAATGCATCACTGGAATCCTCAACTGAGAACCTAAATCCTATCTCCACTAGTGTGGAAACTAGCTTGTAATCCTCAAAGTCAAAACATTGAAGTAGTTTTTGAGCATACTTTTCTTGATGCATAACCATCCCCCCCTCAATGGATACAAATTGGATGCCAACATAGTAGCTCAAAAGACCAAGATAAGTGACATCAAAAGTATGTTACAAATCAGCCATAAGTTTGTCAAGTTTTGCATCACATGACCCAATCAAGAGTATGTCATCACATCACATTTGTTACCGTTAGTGCCCATGTGAAAGGCCAAATGGCCACCGGACACTTCTTTGTATATCTTCTTTAATAAAGCATATAGTGGCCTCATCAGTCACAGACTAAAAGTTCAACCGCATTTGTAAGACCTAAGAAGTCTATCTTTGTGCTCCTTGTGTACTGTGTTTTCTGCGGATTCTACAACCTCTATGCGGAGTGCCGTTCACGGTCCTAGGAGCTTGGTTTTCTACTCCGAGGATATCATCATGCAAATCTCGAGAAGGAGAGTGCACTGTGGTGCATCACCATCAAAATACTTCACTGGTATCATAGTAGTTCGATGCAAATGTTTGTTCCTTTTGTGTGAACAAACAGAGCAGCCCCCCGGCTTTAAACTAAAGCAACAACCAAGGCATAAACCTTGGAATACCTTGTCATCCGAGTCACCAAAGTCACCGTTGGCACCGTTGGCTTTGCACAAGGGAGGACCTCAACAATCAAGGAAGATAGAGGTTCTCGGTGCTTCTCGAAGGTCACCCATCCCATTACTATTCCCCCCAGAGCTCGGTTAACCGTGTCAATCTCTTGCCACTAAGATACACTCTTGTGGTGTCTAAAGAAGGGGAAATTCTAAGGTTAACATTACCTTGAACATGTTTTGGTCCCCCAAAGTTTTATTCTTTGCTTTCAAAGCCTATTTTTGAAGCATTTTTGGGGTGTTTTCAAATCCATTTTGGAGTACTTTTGCACATAGTTCTCTTCACACAAGTCCAAGAACATCAAGAACAGTGTTCTTTGTAATTCTTTGACAATCAATGTCAACCTTTGGGGCTGTGTTTTCTGCCATGCTCATAAAACTACAGGTTTCTTGAAAGTTTTTAGTTTTGATGGGAGCAGCCGCTGCAAATTTATGCAAGTTTTTTTAGCCTAAAACATAAGATTTGACAGACACTTGTAGGTGTTTTTGGCTAGTTTTTGGGTTGTGCATTCAACCTTTTAGTTTCATTTTAGTGCATATATTGAGCCATACACATCATTTATGCTCCTATGGATACCGCTTATGTATGTCCATGTGGTCATTGATATAGCGGTTATGTTTTTTGCATAAAACCTTTTATGTTTGATAAAGATGTTTGTGGTGAGGTTTTCTTAACTGAGAGACACCGAGATGTCGGGGTCTCTTCGGTGATGCAGGTGGAAGACTTACCCAGCTTTGCCATAGGAGATGTATGATAGTTGTTCATAGGTGCTCGATAAGCCTAGTTGGCTTCTATTGGGTAATTGATTATATGCAATGGAGTCAGTGATTCACTATGCAGGTAAACATGTCAGTACTTGCAGTTGTATTATATTTTGACACTGTTCATATGCTCATTTTGCAGAGGATACTCTAACAAAAATTTTCCAGATTTCTGGTTTAGTCAACTATATAGTGGTTGATTTACTTCTTGAAACACTTATTCGTTGGTGTTTGGACTCTTCTAGATCCATTAACATTCAAGTTAGTTCTCCACCATCATGGCATTAGAGGTCTAAGGCACTTCTGGTGGATCAAGGTCTAGTGCCAGTGTTTTGAAGAGGAGCTATAACTTACAAGAAAAAGACCATTTTGAGATCTAAAAACTTGATGGCACAAACTTTGCTCTATGGAAGAATCAGATTAAAGATGTGCCGATTCAAAGGAGGCAATGGAAGCGAGTAGATGGAATCTCAAAGAAGCCTGCTAACATGGATGAAGATGATTGGGATGAGTTAGATGAAATGTCCAGGTCTACCATTCACTTCCACCTGGCAGATAATGTTTACTTTACAGTATTAGACTATGAAAGTGCAGAGCAGCTTTGGAAGAAGTTAGGCAATACATATGAAAAAGAGACGGCATCAAATAAAGTGTATCTAATTAGAAACTTATATGAACTTCGTATTGTTGATATATTTAGGTAGTGATGTGTGCGAACACACTAGGACCGTCGGGGCACTTTTTTCCCTCTTTAGAAGGTTTTTTCCCCCGACTTGTATATACGCCTTTTGCCCTAATGGGCTACTTATCTTTGTACATTCTCTAGTAATACATTCAGTATTGTGTGTTGTGCTCCAAGCTTCTTCTTCTTCCGTGTGTTGTTCACGTGCTTCCGCAGACGTCTAACTCCAAGAATTGGTATCAGAGAAGGTCATCGCTTCATCTAGGGCGTCATCGACACTCCTCTGTTTGCAATCTCAGAATCGCACGAATTTTGGTGAGCATACTCAATGCGATCTGAGCGTGTTTCGGCCTCCAAACGCACTATTGCAATGCTTGTGCAGGCTATTTCATCTCTTTGTGCCAAAGATATTTACCAGTTTTTGTTCGCTAGTATAAGCGTCTCGAAGTTTGCTACAGGTATAGCAGAATTCGTCTCGGCAATTCTGTTCAACTTTTTGAGATACAGTCAATTTTCTACATCAGGTATTTTAGTCACCGACCATGGCTGAAAGTAGTGATGTATTACGTATATTGGCTGTTGAGGATAAGTTGGATGGCACCAACTACCTGTTATGGGCTTATATGATGCGACATGTGTTGGTTGTAAAAGGACTATGGAACATTGTACAGGGTGTCGAAAAACGTCCTATCACACCTGCAACTGTTACAACTGTAGGTACTGAAGCTGATGCGAAAGGTGTCGAAGATGATGATATTCTGCGTATTCCTGTTCGTGTTCTTGCACCTACTACAGAGCAGATTCGTTGGGATGGCAGAGATGCCCAGGCCCATGCATTGATAGCTTTGTTTGTCAAATGTGCCATTATTCCTCACATTCCCTCTTGCATAATAGCTAAGGATGTTTGGGATACGCTTATCACATTTTACCAAGCTAGGAATGAGGCTCGTGTTGCTTACCTCCGAAAATAGTTGGAGAGTGAGCACATGAATGAAGGTGATTCTATGGACAGTTTCCTAATGAAGATCAAAGACTTGAAGGAACAGTTGATTTCTGCGGATGAGGTTATACCAGATAGCTCACTTGTGCAGACCGTTCTGAGTGGTCTTCCTGATTCATATCAGAGTTTTGCTTCTGCTCTTCAGTTGATGATGAAAGGCAATCCGAATGCCTTATCATTTGAGGAATTAGTCTTTGTTCTGTTGCAAGAAGATCAGTCTAGGCAGAATAGGTCCATTATGCGAGTTGCAGATCAAGCTTTCCTGGCTAGTCAAAAGGGCAAAGGAAAATGGAGCTCTTCAACTAGTAAGCAAAAATCTACTAATTCTGCATATTCAAAGAAGGAAGATAAAGATGAGAAGAAATCAAAAAAGAAGAAATTGTTTTGTAAGTATTGTAAAGGGAATGATCACATCATAAAGAACTATCCAAAATTGGTTGCTAAAGAGGCAAAAAAGAAAGAGGCTCGAATGCTTGTTACAGAGGCCTCTACACCAAAAATAGAGTCTGCTAATATTGTGCACGAAGAAGAATGGGCATTTACTACTGTTTGCAGTTTTGACCCATCTTCTCATGAGCAGTGCATGTCTGCAGTAGACTCAGATGTTTGGTATTTTGATAGTGGGGCAACCAAACATATTACCTCGCAACGCAGTTTCTTCTCTTCACTCGAGCCTACCCCTATAGGGAATACTGTTACATGCACCAACAACTCCTCTTATCCTGTTTTTATGGGAGCTGGTAAAATCATTTTGACTACTGCTGATGCTTTATTTGTGCCAGGGATGAAGAAAAACATGTTATCAGTTTCTGCATTAGCCAAGATTGTTTTGGTTGTGAAATTTGTTGATGACAGGTGTACAGTTCATGATCTATCAAATGGTGATGTGATTATTGCTTCTGGCATTTTATGTCGTGGACTGTATAAGCTCATAAACTATGAAAGATCTATAACTGATTTGGCATGTGCAATAAATGATTCTCAGGCTATGTCAGATGCAAAGCTTTGGCATGCATGCTTTGGCCATTTGAATTTTGCTAGTTTGCTACGCCTACAGAAATCTAAAATGGTGTCCTCTTTGCCCAAACTTGAGGCACCTGGGAAACATGTTTGTCAAGGCTGTATTTTGGGCAAAATGAAGCGTTCATCCTTTCCAAAAGATGGTTCAGTTCGGGCTATGCAGAAATTGCAGCTTGTACATACTGATGTCTATGGTCCTATGCAGACACCTTCTTTTGGGAATTATCTTTACTTCGTGACTTTCATCGATGATTTTTCTAGGCATGCATGGGTATATCCATTGAAGGCAAAGTCCGAAGTGTTCATGTGCTTCAAACAATTTTTGGTTTTGGTTGAAAATACGTCAGCATGTAAAATGGACACCCTCCGTTCTGATCGAGGGGGGGAATATATGTCTTCTGATTTTAATGCATTTCTAGCTGAACGTGGGATAAAACACCAGTGTACAGTGCCATATACACCTCAATAGAATGGAGTTTTTGAACGAAAGAACATGTCACTCATGGAGATGGCGAGGTGTATGGTCAAGAGTCAGGCTTTACCACATAGTTTCTGGCTTGAGGCTGTCATGTGTGCAGCATATGTACTGAACCGGTGTCCCACTAAAGCGCTACAGTCTATCACTCCATATGAGGCTTGGCATGACCGCAAGACATCAGTTTCTCATCTGTGTGTTTTTAGTTTTTGGCATATGCATTAGTGCCTGAACAACATCGCAGAAAGTTGGATGATAAAGCAGTAAAATGTATTTTCGTTGGATACAGTTCTAAAAGTAAAGGCTATCGTCTGTATCATCCACAAACTAAACACATTCTAGTTAGCCGTGATGTTGTTTTTGTGGAAGATGCTATTCAGCCATTGCTTTCATGTACTAAGGAGACATATGTTAGCCCCAAAGACATGTACGATACTTTGCTGCCTCTTTTTACAGGTGGACAATCTAGTGCTAGCCCCAATGAGGCAACTTCTCAGCCTTTGCAGGTTTCATGTGATGATGGAGATCATTCCATTTCTGATGCAGATTTACATGATGCACTAGTTGATGAGAGAGTTGATATTGAGCAGGCAAAAACTATGCCAAAATGGTTGGTGCAGACTTTGCGTGACAGCAAATTAGATGCACCTTTCTCATATCATACTCGTTCAGGCTCTCATAGTGCCTCTTTTGCATCATATTGTTATGCTATGGCTACATCTAGTCTCTGTGATGAGAATGAGCCGGTTTCGTTTGATGAAGCACAAAATTCAGAAAATTGGATGGCTGCTATGCAATCTGAATATGATGCAATTATGAAGAATGGTACTTGGTCTTTATATGACTTCCCTCCTAGCAAGAAGGCCATTTGCACTAAGTGGGTATACAAGCTGAAGCGTAAACATGACGGTACAGTTGACAGGTATAAGGATAGGCTTGTTGCAAAGGATTATGCGCAAGAAAGAGGCATTGATTTTGATGAGACCTTTGCACCTACATGTCGTATGACTACTGTTCGGAGCATTTGTGCACTTGCAGCCCATCATGGTTGGAATGTACATCAGTTGGACATTAAAACTTCATTTATGAATGGTGACTTGCATGAAGAAGTGTATGTTTTTCAACCTCGTGGCTTTGTGCAAAAAGGGCATGAAAACCAAGTGTGCAGGTTAAAGAAGGCATTATATGGTTTAAAGCAAGCACCACGTGCTTGGTATGAGAAGATACATGCCTATCTGATTGCACATGGTTTTGAGAACAGTCCAACTGAAAGCACCTTATATGTTAAGCGTGCTAATGATGTGCTTCTGATCATTGTTGTCTATGTTGATGACATGCTGCTCACTAGTCCTATTGAGAAGAATATTGCTGATTTTAAGGCTGATTTGCATGCCTCATTTGAGATGTCTGATTTGGGCATTCAGTTTATGCAAGTTGATGGTGGAATGGCCTTGTGTCAAACGAAATATATTGACACATTATTGCAGCATTTTGGCCTTGAAGACTGTAAACCTATTGCCACTCCTATGGAGACAGGTTTACGTTTGAGTCTTCATGATCCTGGAGATGCATTTGATGTTGTTCTCTATCAGCAGTCTGTTGGATGCTTGATTTACTTATGCATTACTCAGCCAGATATTCAGTTTGTTGTCTCATAGATGAGCAAATTTATGCATTGCCCAGGAGTCAAGCATTGGCGGGCAATTAAGTGCATCTTTCCCTATTTGAGTGGTACTCGGCTACTTAGGTTGTTTTATCCCAAGGGGGGGTCACTACCGCCAGATTTGCATGCTTTTTCTGACTTTGATTGGGATGGTTGTTATGACACTTGTGTGTCCACTAGTGGCTTTTGCTTCATGCTTGGTAGCTCATGTATATCTTGGTTGAGCAAGAAGCAGCCTATTGTGGCCACTTCCAGTTGTGAGGCTGAGTATAGAGCAGCTTTCACAGCTACTGTTGAGGGTGTGTGGCTCAGACCCCTTATGGTTGATTTGGGTGTTGGTCAGACTTCTGCCACCACCATCTTCACTGACAGTCAGAGCACATTGGTAGTTGCAAGGAACCCTATGTTCCATGCTCACACTAAGCACATTGAGGTGCATTATTGCTATGTCCGAGAGAGGTTCTCTGCTGGGGAGATCAGCTTGGCATATGTGCCCACACAGGAGAACATTGCAGACCTTTTCACGAAGGCTCTGCCTAGGGAGGAGTTTGAAGCTTTCCGCAAAGCTTTGGGCTTACTTCCTATTGTGGAGTGATTTCCACACAGCTTGGCACTTCCTTATACATGAGTGCCAACTCCTTGTTCACCGCATCACTCTCATGGGGGATTTGTTGATATATTTAGGTAGTGATGTGTGTGAACACACTAGGACTGTCGGGGCACTTTTTTCCCTCTTTAGGAGTTTTTTTTCCCCCGGCTTGTATATACACCTTTTGCCCTAATGGGCTACTTATCTTTGTACATTTTCTAGTAATACATTCAGTATTGTGTGTTGTGCTCCAAGCTCCTTCTTCTTCCTTGTGTTGTTCGTGTGCTTCCCTAGACGTCTAACTCCAATGTTGGAGTTAGACATCTGCGGAAGCACGCGAACAGCACAAGGAAGAAGAAGAAGCTTGGAGCACAACACACAATACTCAATGTATTACTAAAGAATGTACAAAGATAAGTAGCCCATTAGGGCAATAGGCGTATATACAAGCCGGGGGAAAAAAACCTCCTAAAGAGGGAAAAAAGTGCCCCGGCGGTCCTAGTGTGTTCACACACATCACTACCTAAATATATCAACAAATCCCCCCTGGGAGTGATGCGGTGAACAAGGAGCTTGCACTCATGTATAAGGAAGTGCCAAGCTATGTGGAAATCACTCCACAAAAGGAAGTAAGCCCAAAGCTTTGCAGAAAGCTTCAAACTTCTCCCTAGGCAGAGCCTTCGTGAAAAGGTCTTCAATGTTCTCCTGTGTTGGCACATATGCCAAGCTAGTCTCCCCAGCAGAGAACCTCTCCCTGACATAGTGATAATGCACTTCAATGTGCTTAGTGTGAGCATGGAACACAGGGTTCCTCGCAACTACCAATGCGCTTTGACTATCAGTGAAGATGGTGGTGGCAGAAGACTCGCCAACACCCAAAACAGCCATAAGGCATCTGAGCCACACACACCCAACAGTCGCTGTGAAAGCTGCCCTATACTCAGCCTCACAACTAGAAGTGGCCACAATAGGCTGCTTCTTGCTCAACCAAGATATACATGAGCTACCAAGCATGAAGCAAAAACCACTGGTGGACACACGAGTGTCATAGCAACCAACCCAATCTGAGTCAGAAAAAGCATGCAAATCTGGCGGTAGTGATCCCCCCTTGGGATAAAACAACCCAAGTAGCCGAGTACTACTGAAGTAACGAAAGATGCGCTTAACCACCTTCCAATGCGTGACTCCTGGGCAATGCATAAACTTGCTCATCTGTGAGACAGCAAACTGAATATCTGGCCGAGTAATGCATAAGTAAATCAAGCATCCAAAAGCCTGCTGATAGAGAACAGCATCAAATGCATCTCCAGCATCATGAAGACTCAATCATAAACCTGTCTCCATAGGAGTGGCAATAGGCTTACAGCCTTCAAGGCCAAAACGCTGCAATAATGTGTCAATATATTTCGTTTGACACAAAGCCATTCCACCATCAACTTGCATAAACTGAATGCCCAAATAGTGATGCAAATGCCCCAAATCAGACATCTCAAATGAGGCATGCAAATCAGCCTTGAAATCAGCAATATGCTTCTCAATAGGACCAGTGAGTAGCATGTCGTCAACATAGACAACAATGATCAGAAGCACATCATTAGCATGCTTAACATATAAGGTGCTTTCAGTTGGACTGTTCTCAAAACCATGTGCAACCAGATAGGCATGTATCTTCTCATACCAAGCACGTGGTGCTTGCTTTAAACCATATAATGCCTTCTTTAACCTACACACATGGTTTTCATGCCCTTTCTGCACAAAGCCACGGGGCTGAAAAACATACACTTCTTCATGCAAGTCACCATTCATAAATGTTGTTTTAATGTCCAACTGATGTACATTCCAACCATGATGGGCTGCAAGTGCACAAATGCTCCGAACAATAGTCATACGGCATGTGGGTGCAAAGGTCTCATCAAAGTCAATGCCTCTTTCCTACGCATAACCCTTTGCAACAAGCCTAGCCTTATACCTGTCAACTGTACCATCAGGTTTACGCTTCAGCTTGTATACCCACTTAGTGCCAATGGCCTTCTTGCCAGGAGGCAAGTCACATAAAGACCATGTACCATTCTTCATTATAGCATCATATTCAGATTGCATAGCACCATCCAATTTTCTGAATGTTGTGCTTCATCAAAAGAAATAGGCTCATTCTCATCACAGAGACTAGACACAACCATAGCATAGCAATCTGATGCAAAGGAGGCACTATGAGAGCCTGAACGAGTACGATATGACAAAGGTGCATCTAATTTGTTGTCACGCAGAGTCTGCACCAGCCATTTTGGCATAGTTTTTTCCTCCTCAATATCAGCTCTCTCATCAACAAGTGCATCATGTAAATCTGCATCAGAAATGGGATGATCTGCATCATCACATGAAACCTGCAAAGGTTGAGAAGTTGCCTCATTAGGACCAGCAGTAGACTGTCCACCTGTAAAAAGAGGCATCAAAGTATCATACTGTCTTTGGAGCTAACAGATGTCTCCTTAGTACATGAAAGCAATGGCTGAATAGCATCTTCCACAAAAACAACATCACGGCTAACCAGAATTCATTTAGTCTGTGGATGATACAGACGATAGTCTTTACTTTCAGAACTGTACCCAACAAAAATACATTTTACTACCTTATCATCCAATTTTCTACGATGTTGTTCAGGCACTAGTGCATATGCCAAACAACCAAAAACCTGCAGATGAGCAACAGATGGCTTGCGATCATGCCAAGTCTCATATGGAGTGATAGACTGTAGCGCTTTAGTGGGATACCTGTTAAGTACATATGCTGCACACATGACAGCCTCAAGCCAGAAACTATGTGGTAAAGCCTGACTCTTGACCATACACCTCCCCATCTCCATGAGTGACATGTTCTTCCGTTCAGCAACTCCATTCTGTTGAGGTGTATAAGGCACTGTACACTGGTGTTTTATCCCACGTTCAGCAAGAAATGCATTAAAATCAGAAGACATATATTCCCCCCCTCGATCAGAATGGAGGGTGCCCATTTTACATGCTGACAGATTTTCAGCCAAAACCAAAAACTGTTTGAAGCACAAAAACATTTCGGACTTTGCCTTCATGCGAAAAATCATCAATGAAAGTCACGAAGTAAAGATAGTTTCCAAAAGAAGGTGTCTGCATAGGACCAGAGACATCACTATGTACAACCTGCAATTTCTACGTAGCCCGAACTGAACCACCTTTTGGAAAGGAGGAACGTTGCATTTTGCCCAAAATACAGCCTTCACATACATGTTTTCCAGGTGCCTCAAGCTTGGGCAAAGAAGACACCATATCAGATTTCTGTAGGCGTAGCAAACTAGCAAAATTCAGTTGATCAAAGCCTGCATGCCAAAGCTTTGCATCTGAGATAGCCTGAGAATCGTGAACTGCACATGCCGAATCATTCATAGATCTTTCATAGTCTATGAGCTTATACAGTCCATGACATAAAATGCCAGAAGCAATAATAACATTGCCATTTGATAGATCATGAACTATACATCTATCATCAACAAATTTCACAACCAAGCCAATCTTGGCTAATGCAGAAACTAATAACAGATTCTTCTTGATCCCTCGCACAAATAAAGCATCTCACAAGGTGAAAGAACTACCATCAGCAGTAGTCAGAATGATCTTACCAACTCCCATAACAGGATAAGAGGAGTTGTTGGCGCATGTGACAGTATTCCCTGTAGGGGCAGGCTCGAGTGAAGAGAAGAAACTGCGTTGCGAGGTAATATGTTTGGTCGCCCCACTGTCAAAGTACCAAACATCTGAGTCCACTACAGACATGCACTGCTCATGAGAAGATGGGTCAAAACTGCAAACAGTAGTAAACGCCCATTCTTCTTCCTGCACAAGATTAGCAGACTCTGTTTTTGGTGTAGAGGCTTCTGCAACAACCATTCCAGCCTCCTTTTTCTTTGCCTCTTTTGCAGCCAGTTTTGGACAGTTCTTTATGATATGATCATTCCCTTTATAGTACTTGCAAAACAATTTCTGCTTTTCTAATTTCTTCTCATCTTTATCCTGGTTCTACAAATGTGCAGCATTTGCAGATTTCTGCTTGCTAGTAGAAGAGCTCCATTTTCCTTTGCCCTTCTGACTAGCTAGGAAAGCTTGATCTGCAACACGCATAATGGACCTGTTCTGTCTGGACTGATCTTCTTGCAACAGAACAGAGACTAACTCCTCAAATGACAAGGCATTTGGATTGCCTTTCATCATCAACCGAAGAGTAGAAGCAAAACTCTGATATGAATCAGGAAGACCATTCAGAATGGTCTGCACAAGTGAGTTATCTGGTATAACCTCATCAGCAAAAATCAACTGTTTTTCCTTCAAGTCTTTGATCTTTGTTAGGAAATTTTCCATAGAATCACCTTCATTCATGTGCTCACTCTCCAACTGTTTTCGGAGGTAAGCAACACGAGCCTCATTCCTAGCTTGGTACAATGTGGTAAGTGTATCCCAAGCATCCTTAGCTGTTTTGCAAGAGCGAATATGAGGAATAATGGCACGTTTGATAGACAAAGCTATCAATGCATGTGCCTGGGCATCTCTATCATCCCAACAAATCTGCTCTGCAGTAGGTGCAACAGAAACAGCAGCACGAACAGGAATCTGCACAATATCATCTTCGATACCATCTTCATCAGCTCCAGCACCTGTATTTGCAGTACATGTTGTTACAGGTGTAACAGGATGTCTTTCAACACCCTGCACAATGTTCCACAATCCTTTTGCAACCAATACATGTCGCATCATATAAGCCCATAATGGGTAGTTGGTACCATCCAACTTATCCTCAATAGCCAACATACGGAATACATCACTGCTTTCAGCCATGGCCGGTGACTAAAATACCTTGATGCAAAAAATTGATTGTATCTCAAAAAGTTGAACGGAATTGCCGAGACGAGTTCTGCTAAACCTGTAGCAGACTTCGAGATGCTTATACTGGCAAATCGAAACAGGAAACACCCTGAGTATGCTCACCAAATTTCGTGCAAATCTGAGGCTGCAAATGGAGGAGTGTCGACGGCACCTAGATGAAGCGACGACCTGCTCTGATACGAATTGTTGGAGTTAGACATCTGTGAAAGCACACGAACAGCACAAGGAAGAAGAAGAAGCTTGGAGCACAACACACAATACTGAATGTATTACTAGAGAATGTACAAAGATAAGTAGCCCATTAGGGCAATAGGCGTATATACAAGCCGGGGGGAAAAAACCTCCTAAAGAGGGAAAAAAGTGCCCCGGCGGTCCTAGTGTGTTCACACACATCACTACCTAAGTATATCAACATCCAACACGTATGAAAGACAGATAGTTTTGTTGCTCATCTAAATGAGTTTGATGGTATATTCTCCTAGTTATAGGCTCAGAAAATGGATATGGATAATGAAATGAAAGCAGTAGTTGTTATGCACCTTGCCATCATCAGGGGATACGTTTTGTATAGCTATTAGCAATAGTGCACGTGGCAGTAAACTCGTGTTTAATGACATACGTGGAGCACGCTTGAGTGAGGAGATTTGTAGAAAATCTATGGTTGGCACTCAGAGTGGAGATGCATATAATGTTCGTGATTCTTACCAAGGAAAGAATCAGCAACCTGGCAAGAGCAAGAACAAGGAAAAGAATGGTCAATGGAATAAGAGTAGAAGTAAATCAAGGAAGAGGCATATTGAATGACATTATTGTCATAAGAAAGGACATATGAAGAAAGACTATTATACAATTAGAAATGCTAAAGGTAAAGGACAGAATGTTGATGGCCATGTTAAACAATTACCTATACCATCTACTTTGACTATAAAGATTGAAGAAATTAACCCATGTTACACCACACAGAGAATGGTTCTCTAATTATGCAGCAAATTCTCTTGGTACCGTGAGACTTGGCTCTTACCAATGTGATGTTGTGGGGATTAGAGATGTGGTTGTGAAGGTCATTGATGGTTCAAAATTTACTATGCATAATGTACGCCATGTACCTCAGTTATCATGCAGTTTGATTTCAGTTGGTCAACTTGATGACCTTGGTTACAAGGTGGTCTTCTATGCCCAGTCCTTTTGTATATCAAAGGGCAATATGGTTATTACAAAAGGAACCAAAGTTGGCTCACTTTATCCATTATTTGTATCATAGAAAGAACACTTGTTAGCCATTATTGAACAACCTATGGCTTGTATTTGGCATGGTTGTTTGAGCCATATATCTCGTAGTGGAATGGAAAATCTTTCTCGTTTTGGCTACTTACCTGTGTTATCTTTCTCTGATTTTTCATTTTGTGACCATTGTCAATATGGAAAGCAAACCAAAAATGTGCATAGAATGCACATTGGCTCTTCAATCCAGCCTTTAGATCTCATTCATATAGATGTGTGTGGTCCTATGCCCACTAGGTCCTTAAGTGGGTTCCCTTTACTTTGTCACTTTCATAGATGATGCTACAAGAAAAGTTTGGGTATATCCTATCAAATCAAGGGATGAGGTATTCCCTACTTTCAGAAAATGGCTTGCTTCAGTTGAGAGTGAAAAAGGAACTAAGCTTAGGTCTTTACGTTCAGATAATAGGAGTGAGTATACCTCACTTGAATTCAACCTTTTCTATCAGTCTAGAGGAATATGTAGAGAGTTTACAGCTCCTTATACCCCATTATAGAATGGTGTAGCTGAGAGGATGAATAGAACTATTCAAGATAGAGTAGTCTCTATGTTGCATCATGCAAACCTCTCACAAGGTTTTTGGGCAGAAGCAGTATTGACTGCAGTTCATGTGATTAACCTTTCACCTAGTACTGCCAAAGGTATGAAAGTGGCACAAGAGTTGTGGACAAGGAAGCCACCATATTATGATCATCTTCGAGTTTTTGGGTGTGAAGCATCTGTTCATATACCCAAGAATCTTAGTTGGACCATAAGTCAAAGAAATACATTTTTCTTGGATATGGTCGAGAAGGACAATTTGGATACTGCTTATGGGATCCTAAAACATGCTCAGTGATCAGAAGGAGTGATGTCATTTTCAATGAGTCTAAGATGCATAAACAATCCATTAAGGATATTGAAGTCAAAAGACTGATGTTTGAGGATACTAGTCCTCTGATTAGCATGCATAAAAATGCTACACATAGGGATGTTCAAGAGAATGTCCATTCATATCAGTTTGCACATGTTCCTATTCAGCAATCATTGAGATGTTCTACACGTGTCTCACATTCACCTGATAGATATGTTCTAGGTTTAGATTTTGTTATGCTAAGAGACGTCAGAGAGCCTTCTTGGTATAAAGAGGCTATGCAGATAGAGGATCGTGTCAAGTGGGAGCGTGCTATGAAGAGTGAGTTGGATTCTATTCATAAGAATGGTACATGGGACTTAGTACATTTGCCAAAGGCAAGAAAGCTTTACCATGCCAATGGGTATATAAGCTGAAATTCACATCCGATAGTGCTTCTCCAAAGTATAAAGCACGACTTGCTGTAAAGGGTTTTAAGCAACAACATGGTGTTGATTTTGAGGAAGTCTTCTCTCTAGTGGTCAAGATGACTATCCTCCGCATGTTTCTTGGATTCGTTGCAATGGGGGACTTAGAGCTAGTCCAAAGGGATGTAAAAACTTCCTTCTTGCATGGAGATCTTATGGATGAGATCTATATGGAACAACCAAAGGGTTAGGTAGTTCCTGGCAAGGAAAGTCTAGTTTGTAAGCTCAAGAAGAGCTTGTATGGACTTAAATAGTCCCCTAGACAATGGTACCAAAATTTTGATGCTTTTATGAAGTCTCAAGGCTATTTTGAAAGCAATGAGGATCATTGTCTCTACACAAAGAGATGCTCATATGGCAGTTTGATATCCTTGATATTTTATGTCGATTATATGTTGATTGTTGGGAAGTCCTCTTATGAATTGTCAATTCTCAAAAAGAATTTGAGTCAGACATTTGATATGAAGGAATTGGGGGATGCCAAACATAGTCTTGGCATGCACATTACTCGTGATAGGAGTAATGTTACCGTTAGTGTCCATGTGAAAGGCCAAATGACCATTGGACACTTCTTTGCATATGTTCTTTAATAAAACATAGAGTTGTGTTTACTTAATGAAGAGTTTGAACATTAAAACTATAGGGTAGTGATACAACACAACAATTTCCATAATTTGGGAGAGGGAGGGGAGCCCCAAGTTATTGATGAGGCTCTAGGAAACACAACCTCTATCAAGCCTAGCTTTACACATATCAAAACTAGACTGTGGATTCGAACAAGTAAACTCCTAAGAGTGCTTAACCTCAGCCAAATCATGATGAAACCCCAACAAGTCCCAAGAAACCTTTCTCCATCCAATTTACAACTCGACTTCTTTGTTCCCACCTAAAAAGTAGGATGTATTTTTGTGGATTGGAAAAAGTATCCACTATTATGAGAGAGTGGAATGTTGACTCCCCTTGAGAAATTTTCTTTGATAGACAAAAAGAAAAGAACTCATCATTCATACAAAGCATCTATCAAGTTATCCTTATCTTGGGAAAGTACACAAAGCTAAACTATACTGAAAGAAAGGATAAAGAAGTGAAGGAGAGTTTACTCTAACATTTAGACCACAATTGAAGCCTATAAAGCTTGACCAAGTCAAACTGTTGAATCAACTTTAGGTTCAAGTGTAAAGATCCTTTAAACCAAGTTAAACTAATTTAGTTCAAAATATCTCTTTGCTCAAACTTATGCATAAAGAAATTGCATTTTAGATATTGAGAATCAAGAGATTGAGTAAGAGGGATATTAACATAGTCCTAGTTGAAGCATAAAAGTTTTGAGTAAAGGAGAAAGATCATCAATGGAAGCTCGGTGGATCAACACACTAATGTTGATACCACACGAGTATCTTGTGGTTGGATGATGTTTATTTTTACGATAATATTTTTTTTTATGGTTGGATGATGTTTATTTTTACGATAATAATTTTTTCTACAATCTAGTTTACTTCTCTTAAAGGTAAATAAAATACTTCAATACCTTGTTGAAATAGATCTTTGAAAAATGTCTTTATACACATAGAGTTTGACTCAAACTACATTAAGTTTCTTAGAATCTTAAACTGGCTACATAGCGTTTTTGGTTCTTCCTTCCTGCTTTCCAAAACTTTTGGAGATGACTTAGATAAAGTATCTAACTCCTTTTAGTAAAGTTCATGAATAGCTAGTTGGATTAGGTAACTGAATTAAAAATCCTAGATAGACGTTATGTGTAGAACACATTGAGTCCTCAAAGACACTAAGTCTAATTTGACTTATTCATTTTAGTTTGTTTCAAATTAAGTAACACAACTCCAATGAATTCCATAGTTTTTAGAACTCTTTTGAAAGAAAAGTTAGGAAGTGCTCATAAGATTGATGATTCCCGAGAAATTAAAGCTAGGTCTTTAAGAGAAGTGTCCCAAGTCAGTCAAAGTTAACTTTGAATTTATTTTGGTCAAGTTGAAGTGAAGTTGAAAAAATGTTTATGACACACTTCAACGTACATATATGTCTAGGATTTTCAAGCCCAGTATTCCTATAATAGGGTAATAAATCAAAGCAAATGTTGTTTGGAACGGGATTGACACAAACATGTAAGTTAGATGTTTGGGTCAACCAAACTTCTAGTTTGATTTCCAAACCAAATTCAAAATCTCTTCTTAGACTTAGCTTTACAAGTAACCCAGACTTACTTCCACTACAATATGAATCTAAATCCAACATTCTCCATTCTTTCCCTTTCCCTTGAAAGAGACTTTGGGTGAACAAAACTACATCCCTTCTTTATGTATGTGTCATCATATCCATAGACTCAAACAAAATCACCTATCATAAGATGTATATAGATAAAATCACTCTTGAAAAAATAAGTATTTCTTGCAACAATTCTTTTTTCTCTTGGAAGAACCAATCTTCCCTATGACATACAAGCGCTATCCTAATAAGAAATCTTGTTCTTATATTCCAATGGCAAATCCTACCCATGGATTATGATTTCTTTTCTCCCTTTCCATAGAATAAAATTTCTCAAAGGGAATTTGGTTGTGCTATCCCATACCAATGGATCCTCCTTCCAGTTCATGTACCACATCTTCACCAAACTAACTATGAATTCCTCATCTAAAATGTAACCTCAATGAAATCTAACTAAAATGGATTGTTTCAAATCCAAACATGTACTTTTATAAGTGGAACATGGATTCTCACAAATAACTTTAGCTTTAAACCAATTAGCTTGATTCAATTGATCACTTGATCATTGGATATCCTTATCTTGAGTACCAAGATCAAATCTAGATACTTCTTTTCTGATGTCCTTGGTCACATTCTTGTGCTTCCTTTATACATTCTTATACTTCCTTAGGTCCCAATCTATTTACTTATTCTTTGATCCACTTATAAGTCGTTGAGTACTCTTAATTCTTGGTGGGACCTTTACTCTAGGCCATAAAGCTAATGCATATTCCTAGATAATCACTTGAAACTTTTAAGCACCCATTGATGCTTCCTCATGAAACCCATCTCATGGATCCCTTCTAGTTGGTTTCAAGATGGTTAAGCAGTGTATGTTTCATCATGTATCTCAAGTGATATTATAGATTAAGATTTCAATTTCTGATGATATCCCGTAGTCTCTTATTCACATATTTGAGAATTTTCAGCAGGCTAACATCCTTCATTAGCATGGTCTCTTCTTAGGCTCCTAACAAAGTTGCAACGTTCTTATATGTAAAGTTCTTATGATAAAGCTCTTTATCCTTTTCTTAACCATTTGATGTGTATGTAGATCTTTTTTATTCCATTTATTATCTTTGAAAATCTTCAAGTTTCATAAAAATAAATTCTTATACCTTGATTCATTTATTGGTCTTGGGATTAGATATCATGTTCCTCTTCACTACATTATGACAAGCTGATGTGTTTAATCCGTACCTACTAGAACAATGAGTTTTTCCATGCCTTTTCCTACGTGTGTATTGTATTTTTTTCATACTCAATGACACACACATGTGTCCCTATGACATCATGGTGCATCTAAGTGAATGGAATCATCAAAAGCAACACTTGAGTGATGCATGAGCATGTGCACCCAGCCATGTCAATTCCCTTTGAGATACACTCAATCTCTCACCCAAATACTAACATCCATTCAAGGTTTGAGGTAGGCATCATTTGCCTCCTTGTCAAGAATACAAGAATAAAAATGATTTCCCCATGGGAGAACCCCTATACAAAAATATATTTGCACTTAAGAATTGTGTGATTACAAGTTTTGTGATAGAATCTAATTTCTAACTCAAAAAAAAAAAATCCACTTCTTTATAGTGGACTCTAGAGGAATCAAGGGCCTCAAAATTATTCATACACTTCCTTGACAAGTTTGGAAGCTAAATAACACCAAAAAGATCTCAAACAAAGTCATCGATATCATTTATGCAACTATCAAAATGTGGATGCAGAGAATAAATTCTATGCACATAACTATCAAATATCCTCCATAATTAGTGATCTTTATGTATTTGGAAAGCTTCAAAATAAGCTTTTAAATAACCAAAAATCTTTGAGATATGACACTCGAGAGGAGTGCAACATGCATTTGAAGTTGATTAGTTGTTAGACGATCATCGATTGGAAGCTATGTGTGCAAGGCCTACTTTGGAGGCTCTACAAACAATATTTGGAGATGTTTTCTTCACTTTGGAATATATACCTATATTACAATGATGGCAGAAGTTTCTAACATCAAAATGCAACTATGGAAGATGGTTGCCCTCCACTATGTTGGAGTTAGACGTCTGCGGAAGCACGCAAACAGCACAAGGAAGAAGAAGAAGCTTGGAGCACAACAAATTTTGGTGAAAGCCTCTTGGACGTAATCATGCTCCGCATCATTTCAACAAGTACTCTATTCTTTCTTTCTGCAACACCATTTTGCTAAGGAGTATAAGCAATAGTAAGGTGTCGAGTAATACCTTTCTCATCAAGAAATGTTTGGAACTCTTTTGACAAGTATTCTCCACCTCTATCACTTCTGAGAATCTGGACAGTTTCCTGACTTTCATTTTTAACCATAGCTACAAATTTCTTGAACATAGGAAAGACTTCTGACTTCAACTTAAGACCATAGATCCATGAATATCTTATAAAATCATCAACGAATAGAACAAAATACTTGAAACCCTGAATAGAATTTGCTCTCATAGGTCCATTCACATCTGAATGAATAATCTGCAATTTCCTGGTATCTGTAATATGACCATGTTTCTTGAAAGGTAGTTTATGCATCTTACCTTCAAGACAACCTTCATATATATTTGAATCATTAGGTAGCTTGAATGAGGGTAAACTCTCAACCATACCTCTGTCTTTGATATTCTTGAGAGCTCCAAAACTGATATGTCCAAATCTTTCATGCCATAGCTTCATATCTTCCACCGGTGACGAAGATTTGACTGCATATGCCTGACTGATTTTTGACAAAACAAAGATCCCTCCTTTATGCTCACCTTGTAAAAGACATTTGTCTTCTTTATGTGATAAAATCTTACAAAGATCTTTCTCAAATACAACTTTAAAACCATCACTTAAAAATGTAGATATAGATAGTAGATTCTTCTTCATTTCAGGTACATAAAGGACATCTGAAATCTGAAAAACACCACCTTCTCTTGACTTTAGGGTTACTGTACCTATTCCCACAACATCCAAATCATTGCCATCTGCAATAGTAACTCTTCTACCTGAAGAATAGGAAAGAGAAGAAAATACATCTCTCCAACCTGTCATATGCTTTGTAGCACCTGAGTCGAATATCCAAGGACTTGCTGAAAGAACTTGTAAAGCTGCTTGATCAAAAGCTACTTCCTCAATGGTGATACAGGTGTAAGAATCACCTTGAGATTTCCCTTTTTTATCATCTTCTGCAACATTACCTGATGCCTTTTTCTTTCTGCTACAATCCTTCCATAACATTCTGATTTAATATGTCCATGTTTCTTGCAGAAAGAACATATTTTTACCTTCTTCTTAGAAGAATTCTCTGTAGATGTCGTAGATACAGAAACTGAAGTAGAAGGTGAGAGGGACCTACTTTCCTTCTTGGATTGTTTTTCCTTCTTCTTATCCTTCTTCTTCTTTTGACCCTTTGATGAAGATGAAAGTGCTTCTTCATTCTCTTCCATTCCCTTCAACTGATCTTCATCTTGAAGCAACAAGAACTCTAACTCTTCAAATGTAACCTCTCTATCTCTTGTGGTAAGGGCAAGAGTGGTTATGAAAGATCGATATGAAATAGGAAGTGAATTAATCAGCGTATTTACCATTTCTTCATCTGATATCTCAACTCCTACATTTAGAAGTTGATCTCTCAAGTCAACGAGTCTCGTAATGTGGGTTTGAATTGACTCACCAGGTTTCATCCTTGTATTTGCTAGTTGTCTCCTCAAGTGAGCTTTCCTAGCAGGATTTCTACTCTGAAAAAGATTTTCAAGCTTCAACCAAGCTTGACTAGAACTTCTGCAAGATCTTATCTGTGGTAGAATATGCTTTTTGACACTCATTGCTATGAATGAAAGTGCTAAAGCATCTCTAGCATCCCATCTTGCCTGATCTTCAGTAGGAGGAACTCTAGGTAAAGACCTAGCAGTGACTCTGGATGTCGAAGTGGTTACATCTTCTTCAGTTGGTTTTGTAATTGTAATTCCAGTACCTGTTAAAGCTATTGTAGACCCTTCTTCGCCTTCTCATCTTGGTCTTGTTAAGGATCCATTGATGATACTCCATAAATCCTTTGTCACTAATAAATTCATCATCATGAAACTCCACATGGGATAATTCGAAGATCCATCCAACTTGTCTTCAATCTCAATTCTAATCTCACTCATCTTATCTTAAGTGTGTATGTCAATTATGTAGCTCTGATACCAAGACCCTAAAGCTCTGATACCAAGTGTTGGAATGTGGGGCCCCAGGATCGTTCCAATACTAAAACCTTTTGAGCATACACAACTTAACTGACAAGATGATAAGTGAGATATAGAAAGAAAGAGATCTTGAGACAAGGATAGGGAACGTAAGCTGGATGCTTACTTCACTAAAAATAATAGATGTCCAAATTACAACATGGGAGTACTACTCAACCATATAAAGTGGTGCACTCACTAATGGAAGAATAAGAAGATGATGATACAAAATTTAGATTATGTCAAAATAATCGAAGTGTGTGTGAAGTGAACGAAGCAACGAAGCTAACCTTATTCTCACAAAATAGTCTAACGAAATTGTAAATCAACCACAAGGTTAACTCACAAAAGATAGTTACCACCACCTCGTAGAAAACTTCTTACTGCGATGAGAGTAGCCTCTCCTTCACCAAAACTTCACCTCCTTCAAGAGTGTGAGAACACTCTGTCTTCAAGAGGATCTCCAAGCTCTAGATCTTTGAGTGAGTAAGTGTGTGCCCACCATGCTCCTTATATAGTATGGCCTCCAATAATAAAGCTATAGTGGACGTACTTCCAATAGAAGCCAAAAGCGTGCGCATGATCAATAAAGCAAAAACGTAATTTTAAAAACACATCGCGATCCAATAAACCAGCGATGGAGTTTTATTTTGTTTTATTCATGAAAAGCAACGATGCTATGGAACGTTTCTTTTGCTTTTGTTTTATGCTAGCGAGTTTGCTTCTTATGAGTTTTGTTTTATTTTAGCTTTCTAAAATAAAATATGGTTTCACACTACGAAGTTTCAGGTTCGCATGGAATAAAAATTATTGGACATTGATTACAACAAATCAGCCATAAGGCTTCTGAGCCACACACACTCAACAGTCGCTATGAAAGTTGCCCTATACTCAACCTCACAACTGGAAGTGGCCATAGTAGGGTGGTTCTTGCTCAACCAAGATATACATGAGCTACCAAGCATGAAGCAAAAGCCAATAGTGGACACATGAGTGTCATAGCAACCAGCCCAATCAGAGTCAAAAAAAGCATGCAAATCTGGCAGTAGTGATCCCCCTTGAGATAAAACAACCCAAGTAGCTGAGTACCACTCAAGTAGCGAAAGATTCACTTAACCACCTGCCAACGCTTGAATCATAGGCAATGCATAAACCTACTCATCTATAAGACAGTAAACTGAATATCTAGCCCAGTAATGCATAAGTAAATCAAGCATCCAACAGCCTGCTCATAGAGAACAGCATCAAGTGCATCTCCAGAATCATGAAGACTGAACCATAAACCTGTCTCCATAGGAGTGGCAATAGGTTTATAGTCTTCAAGGCCAAAATGCTACAATAATGTATCAATATATTTCGTTTGACACAAAGCCATTCCACCATCAATGTGCATAAATTGAATGCGCAAATAACGATGCAAATGCCCCAAATCAGACATCTCAAATGAGGCATGTAAATCAGCCTTGAAATCAGCAATATGCCTCTCATGAGGACCAGTGAGCAGCATGTCATCAACATACACCATGATGATTAGAAGTACATCATTAGCACGCTTGACATATAAGGTGCTTTAAGTTGGACTGTTCTCAAAACCATGTGCAATCAGATAGGCATGTATCTTTTCATACCAAGCAGGTGGTGCTTGCTTTGAACCATATAATGCCTTTTTTAACTTGCACACCTGGTTTTCATGCCCTTCCTACAGAAAGCCACGGGGCTGAAAAACATATACTTCTTCATGCAAGTCACCATTCAGAAATGTTGTTTTAATGTCCAACTGATGTACATTCCAACCATGATGAGCTGCAAGTGCACAAATGCTATGAACAGTATTCATTTGGCAAGTAGGAGTAAAGGTTTCATCAAAATAAATGCCTCTTTCCTACGCATAACCCTTTGCAACAAGTCTAGCCTTATACCTGTCAAATGTACCATCAGGTTTACACTTCAGCTTGTATACCCACTTAGTGCCAATGGCCTTCTTACTAGGAGGTAAGTCACATAAAGACCAAGTAGCATTCTTCATTATAGCATCATATTCATATTGCATAGCAGCCATCCAATTTTTTGAATTTTATGCTTCATCAAACTAAACACGCTCAGTCTCATCACAGCGACTAGATGCAGCCATAGCATAGCAATGTGATGCAAAAGAGGCACTATGAGAGCCTAATCCAGTACGATATGATAGAGGTGCATCTAATATGCTATCACGCAAAGTCTGCACCAACCATTTTGGCATAGTTTTTGCCTCCTCAATATTAGTTCTCTCATCAACAAGTGCATCATGTAAATCTGCATAAGAAATGGGATAATCTATATCATCACATGAAACCTACAAAGGCTGAGAAGTTGCCTCATTAGGACCAGCACTAGATTGTACACGTGTAAAAAGAGGCAGAAAAGTATCATACATGTCTTTGGAGCTAACAGATGTCTCCTTAGTACATGAAAGCAATGGTTGAATAGCATCTTCCACAAAAAAAACATCACGGCTAACTAGAATGTGTTTATTCTATGGATGATACAGACGATAGCCTTTACTTTCAGAACTGTACCCAACAAAAATACATTTTACTGCTTTATCATCCAATTTTCTACGATGTTGTTCAGACACTAATGCATATGCCAAACAACCAAAAACACGCAGATGAACAACAAATGGCTTGCGATCATGCCAAGCCTCATATGGAGTGATAGACTGTAGCACTTTAGTGGGACACTTATTAAGTACATATGCTGCACACATGACAGCCTCAAGCCAGAAACTATGTGGTAAAGCCTGACTCTTGACCATACACCTCACCATCTCCATGAGTGACCTCTTCTTTCGCTCAGCAACTCCATTCTGGTGAGGTGTATATGGCATTGTACACTGGTGTTTTATCCCATGCTCAGCCAAAAATGCATTAAAATCAAAAGACATATATCCCCCCCCTCGATTAGAACGAAGGGTGCCCATTTTACATGCTGACATGTTTTCAGCCAAAACCAAAAACTGTTTGAAGCACATGAACACTTCGGACTTTGTCTTCAATGGATATACCCATGCATGCCTGGAAAAATCATCGATGAAAGTTATGAAGTAAAGATAATTTCCAAAAGAAGGTGTCTGCATAGGACCACAAATATCACTATGTACAAGCTACAATTTCTGAGTAGCCCAAAGGAGGAACGCTGCATTTTGTTCAAAATACATCCTTCACAAACATGTTTTCCAGGTGCCTCAAGGTTGGGCAAAGAGGACACCATTTCAGATTTCTAGAAGCGTAGCAAACTCGCAAAATTTAGATGGCCAAAGCATACATGCCAAAGCTTTGCATCTAACATAGCCTGAGAATCATGTATTACATATGTCGAATCATTTACAGATCTTTCATTGTCTATGAGCTTATACAGCCCACGACATAAAATGCCAGAAGCAATAATCATGTTGCCATTTTTCATATCATGAATTGTACATCTGTCATCAACAAATTTCACAACCAAGCCAATCTTGGCTAATGCAGAATATCCAAGAAATATGCACCTATATTCCATCGGGTCTAGCTTGTGTCCCAATTCTTGAGGTTTGTGAATATAACAAACACAAACAAAAACTTTGAGATTTGAAAGGTTGGGTTTCTTACCACACAAAGCTTCATAAGGTGTAACTCCGTGTACTCTTGAGGTATATGTCTATATTTTTTGCATCAACCTAATAAGAATTAGGAACATTCATTTCATTTAACATAGCTCTAGCCACTTCTGCTATGTATTTATTCTTCCTCTCTACCACCCCATTTTTTTGAGATGTATACTTGCAAGTGAATTGCCTTTTGATTCCATGATCGTGTAAAAAAACTAAAAATTATTTTGAAAAATACTTTCCACCTCCATTGAAGTCTTTATAGACTTTCTTATCTCCTTCTCCACTCCTTGATTGCCTCCTCTTTTGGACTAACAATATAGTGGCCCAATTTTCCTCAATTGTAGCATTCTCTATTTCATGCTTCTCTTCCATGTGATCTTCCTCCTCTTCTTGTGCTCCTTCTTCTTCTCCTTGATCCATAGCTTTGGTTGGATCCTTCTTGATTTCTTGAGCTTGAGTTTTTGCTTCCTTTCCCTCTTCTTTGAGATTTTTGTCCACCTCTGTTGGCTTTGCCTCTACTTGCATAGGAAACTTGGCTGCCCTTTGATTGTGATCCTCATTGGTTCATCTCCTCAGTCACCATTGATGTGACTAATTGATCAAACTCTAGTAGGAACCCTCACATACACTGATTTGGTGAATGATTTCCACCTTTCATCCTCTCTCAAGCCGCTGAGAGTGTGAGAAACAAGATCATCATCTTTGATTGGGCTCCCAAATGAGCCTAGGGCATCTGCAAGCTCCTTAACCTTCAATATATACTCATTAATGTTAGTGCTAGGTGATTTCATAAGATTATTTAGCTCATTCTTGAGTTGAATCTTCCTTGTTTTGGTGGATGAAGAATATAATCTCTCCAAGGTTTCCCAAACCTTCTTGGATGTTTCCAAGTCTTGTATATGCCCTATCATGCTATTGATTATATGTTGGGATATAATTAATTTAACTCTCCTCCCCCTTTCTATACATTCATTAAGTTCCTTTTACATGAAGTTGTGGTTCCATTCCACTCACAAATCCCCACAATTCTTTTCCCATAAGGTAGTTGCTAGCATTGATATATTTTGGTAGTGATGTGTGTGAATACACTTAGGACCACAAGGGCACTTTTTTCCCTCTCTAGGAGGTTTTTTCCCCCCAGCTTATATATATTCCTATAACCCTAATGGGTCACTTATCTTTGTACATTCACTTGGTAATTCATTCTGAGTTGTATTGTGCTCCAAGCTTCTTCTTCTTCCTTATGTTGTTCTTGCGCTTCCACAAATCGCAAACTCTAAAAATAGGTATTAGAGTAGGTCGTCGCTTCATCTAGGACATCCTCAACACCCCTCCAATCACAGTCTTAGAATTGCATGAAAAATGATGAGCATACTCAAGGTGATTGGGAGTTCAAAATGTCTTTGCTCTATGTCATTGATTTTGATATAAGCTCGTTTTGGCCCCTAAACACACTACCATAGTGATTATGCAATTAATTTTGTCCTTTCGTGCCAAATATATATACAGATTTTGGTTTGCCAATACAAGCATCTCGAAGTCTACTATAGGTTTAGTAGAGCTCGACAGGGTGTTTGTGTTCAACTTTTTGAGATGAAGTCTTTTTTTGCATCAAGGTACTTAGTCACTAGCCATGGCTGAAAGCAATGATGTAATCTGTATGTTGGCTGCTGAGGATAAGTTGGGTGGTACTAATTACCCATTGTGGGTATATATGATGCATCATGTATTGGTAGCAAAAGGATTGTGGAATATTGTGCAAGGAGTGGATAAACATCCTACTACATTGACAAATATAGTTATTGAAGGCGATGCAGATAGCATTGAAGATGACGATCTTCAAATTCTTGTTCATGCTCCGATTCCTGCTGCACCTACTACAAAGCAACTTCGTTGGGATGGCAGAGATGCTCAAGCATGTATAGTGGTATCTTTGTCTATTGAACATGCCATTATCCCTCACATTTGGTCCTCTAAAACATCTAAGGATGCTTGGGATACACTTACGACTTTATACCAGATAAGAAATGAGATTCATGTTGCTTACCTCCAAAAACAATTGGAGAGTGAGCATATTAATGAAAAAGATTCTATGGAAAATTTCTTGACAAAGATCAAAGATTTGAAGGAGCAAATGAATTCTGCTGATGAAGTCTTATCAAATCATTCACTTATGCAGACTAATCTTAATGATCTTCTAGATTCATATAAGAGTTTTGCTTCTACTCTTTGGTTGATGATGAAAGGCAATCCAAATGCTTAACATTTGAGGAGTTAGTCTCTATTTTGTTAGAGGAAGATCAATCCAGGTAGATCAGGTCGACCATGTGTGTTGCAAATCAAGCTTTCTTAGCTAGCTTGAAGGGAAAAGGAAAATGGATCTCATCTACTAGTGAGCAAAGTCTGCTAGTGCTACACAATCGAAGAAGGAAGAAAAAGATGAGAAGAAAACAAAAAAGCAGAAAAAGTTTTGCAATTACTGTAAGGGAAATGATCATGTCATAAAAAGTTGTCCAAAAGTGGTTGCAAAAGAGGAAAATAAGAAAGAGGCTTGAATGGTTGTCATAGAGGCCTCTACACATAAAACAAAGCCTACTGTTAAATTGTATTGTGTTAAAGTTACAGTTATTCTTACTCGCGGGTTCTTGGGATGGTTAGGGGTCTGATAAATCAGAGGCCCTATATATGTTTTCCCAATTCACTGCTTAACTTCTGACAATCAACTTCATAAATTAATTCCAACAATTACAGAAGATTCCAGTGCACTTTAGCGCATAACGTTTTAATGATTATCGCAATTTTATGCACAACACATTCACTTCTTCTTTACAATACCGCCACACTTCACTTCAACATAATAATAGTAACATAATACCTAATTACTTCACTTCAACTATCGATTCATATAGATAAGTCTGATTGCTTCACTTCGACTACAGATTCATACAGACAAGTCTGCAATTAATATAAATCCAAATCAGAATTATTAAATTGTACTGTGTTAAAGCTACAATTATTCTTACTCACGGGTTCTTGGGATGGTCAGGGGCCTGATAAATCAGAGGCGCCCTATATATATTTTCCCAATTCACTGCTTAACTTTTGACAATCAACTTCATAAATTAATTCCAGAAATTACAAAAGATTCCAGTGCACTTTAGCGCATAACATTTTAATGATTATCATAATTTTATGCGTAGCACATTCACTTCTTCTTTACAATACCGCTACACTTCACTTCAATAGAATAACAGTAAAATAATACCTTATTACTTCACTTCAACTACCGATTCATAGAGATAAGTCTAATTGCTTCACTTCGACTATAGATTCATACAGACAAGTCTGCAATTAATATAACTCCAAATCAGAATTAACTCTAGATCATCACCCAGACCAAACAGGCTGACGCCTCTCTGTCGTCGCTTCCGTGCATAATCATTAGAAAGAAATGATACACGGTTTCGCTACACCCTTTCGGTGCGCAACTGTTCTAATTACAAGGATTTGGCTAAATAATACTAAATAATATTCCAACGGCTTACACTCGCACGCACGGTGGAATCAAACCTAGCAGGGAAAATTACAAGGTTTAGGAATCATCAATGATTCCTTGTATGTACAAAGAACGGGCTAATTTAAAAGTGCGGGATATCTTCTGTTTGAGTGACTCTAGCATGTCTGTCAAAATTTGAGGCTCTACTAGATGTGCATCAGTTCGCACAGAGTTGGCAGCGATCACTTGGGAAAGTAAGGCTTCAGCCTGACTTTGCAAAAAGGCTTCTTGAAGATAAAAAACGTTGGCGAGCATAGCATACCGTCGTAACTTCATCTCTGCAATCTCTGCATCGATGCGCGATAATCTCTCGTCCTGGACACCCAATTGTCTTTCCCTGTGCTCTAGCTCTTCAGACTGGAACTACATAGTTTTATAAAAATCTTGCCGCTCCTTCTGTATGGCTTCGATATCTTTCTTCAATTGAATATTATGGCCAATTTCGTCTTCCAAGGAGCGACTTTTCTAAAAGACCTCCTCGGTTACCTTTTTTAAGTCAATGGTGGCTTGTAAAGCTAAGTCCGCCATTTCTTGACCTTTTTGCTCCACCAGAGCCAGATCAACGGGGGTGGTTTCGAGAAGATTGCCCAAAGCTGTCATGACGTCCTCTTTGTCAATCACGATCTGAGTCAACCGACTAATCTCATCATCATGCAATGATGACTTCCTTCTCTTTCAACTCTGCTTGAAGACTTCAAATCTGTTCCTCGAAGGAACTAGCTTCGGCTTTGGCTATGAGTACTTCTTCCTGAAGAGGTGCGATATCTGCCTCCAAGAGATCAACTTTGGACTGATACTCCGTACGCATGGATTGCTGAGCATCTTGGATTTGGTGAGGTAGATGCTTGGATAACCGGAGAAGATTTTCAGCAATAGACATGCCGGATTCCTTCTTCTTTTCATTGCGTTTAGCAAGCTTTCTACACTCATCAATAGTATGACCAGCCTTCCAGAAATATTTGCATCTCTTCTTCTTTTGCAAATCACCATCATTAGAGGAATGAGTGGAAGAGGAAGCTTGAGGCTTTGGTTTTGATGAACCAAAAGCTGAACCATACTTGCTTTTCCCCTTTTGTGAGGTAGCAAGTGCTTGCGTTCCCTCAATCAAACCACTCCTATTCACTCTAGATTGCTCTTCTTGCAAAAGAAGAGACACAACCTCATCAAATGCATACATATTAGGATTTCCTTTTGCAACCAAACAGAGTGTAGTAGCAAAGCTTTGAAAGGATTCTGGTAATCCTTTCAACAATGTAGAAATGAGTGATGCATCCGGAATGATCTCATCTATGTTTGCCAATTGCTCTTTCAAGTCCTTGATGCATGTCACATACACATCCACTGACTCATTTTCATCCATACATACATCCTCAAGTTGCTTCCTCAAGTATGCAACACGTGCTTCATTACGCACGGCATACAAAGAAGCAAGAGTGTCCCACGCCTGTCGTGATGTAGAACATGACCGAATGTGTGGAACTATATGACGCTTCATTGAAAGCACAATCAAAGCATGAGCTTGAGCATCTTTTCCATCCCATCTAAGCTGCTCCTGTGTAGGTGGAGAAGGAGAAACCATTGTACTCGAAGAAGAAGCTCCATCTGTGACAGTAGACTGTGAAGTAGAAGCACCTGCCGGTCTTCGATCTACATCTGCCACTATGTTCCAAAGTTGTTTTGCAACAAGAACGTGCTTCATCATGTAAGACCACATCGGATAGTTGGTCCCATCAAGCTTATCTTCAGCTTGAAGCATGCCAAACAAGTCATTGTTGCCCGCCATTTCACTAAGGAACAAGAATGTGACAAAATCTTCACTTCGACGAAAACTGAAATGAGTGCTGAAATTTCAGTTCACAAACCGTCACTCTGATGGCGATTTTGACTGCACGAATGGCTTTGAAATGGGGGTAAAACCCCAGCGCACCTGGTGGAAATGTTTCCGGGCTGCTGAAATTCACACTTCTATGCTCTGAAGTCGATTTGCACTGTTAAAGTGCGCGCGCGCCGCGACGCGAAAAACTGAAACTTGAGAAGAAGCTGAACCTACTCTTATACCACTGTTGGGTGTGTGTAGAAGTGCGAGGGACACACAAGAAGCACACACAAAGAGCACAAACGCAGCAAGACACACGGAGAAGACGATGGCTGGAATAGCTCTCTCTATTGATCGATGAACTGAACTGAAGTAAGAGCTGAATAATATCCCTAAGTATAAAGTACCACCACATATGAGAGTATCAAGTATGTGGTAACATGGGGAAAAAACCTCTAGCCAGCACTAGAGTAAAAAGTGCCCATGTATAGGGAAAAGGTTCACATCAAAGCTACTCGAGGAACACATAAGTGTAACAAAGTCAACTGACCCCAAGGTGAGAAAATCCTAATTAGCCTTGAGAAAAGCTTCTTCTTCATCATCAAAAAGTCCATCCAACATATGCACAGGTTTGGCTACGTAGGGTCGAGCATGGAGATCACATGGTTTCATCTCATCTAACGGAACGACATACTTTCGGTGGTTTCTTTTGAAAATAAGCTCGTGTGCTGACCAATCCTGCAATACTTTGGCTTGCTTCTGTTGGAGTTAGACATCTGCGGAAGCACGCGAACAGCACAAGGAAGAAGAAGAAGCTTGGAGTACAAACACACAATACTGAATGTATTACTAGAGAATGTACAAAGATAAGTAGCCCATTAGGGCAATAGGCGTATATACAAGCCAGGGGGAAAAAACCTCCTAAAGAGGGAAAAAAGTGCCCTGGCGGTCCTAGTGTGTTCACACACATCACTACCTAAATATATCAACAAATCCCCCCTGGGAGTGATGCGGTGAACAAGGAGCTGGCACTCATGTATAAGGAAGTGCCAAGCTATGTGGAAATCACTCCACAAAAGGAAGTAAGCCCAAAGCTTTGCGGAAAGCTTCAAACTTCTCCCTAGACAGAGCCTTCGTGAAAAGGTCTGCAATGTTCTCCTGCGTGGGCACATATGCCAAGCTGATCTCCCCAGCAGAGAACCTCTCCCTGACATAGTGATAATGCACCTCAAAGTGCTTAGTGCGAGCATGGAACACAGGGTTCCTCGCAATTGCCAATGCGCTCTGACTGTCAGTGAAGATGGTGGTGGCAGAAGACTAGCCAACACCCAAATCAGCCATAAGGCATCTGAGCTACACACACTCAACAGTTGTTGTGAAAGCTGCCCTATACTCAGCCTCACAACTAGAAATGGCCATAGTAGGCTGCTTCTTGCTCAACCAAGATATACATGAACTACCAAGCATGAAGCAAAAACCACTCGTGGACATACAAGTGTCATAGCAACCAGTCCAATCTGAGTCAGAAAAAGCATGCAAATATGGCGGTAGTGATCCCCCCTTGGGATAAAACAACCCAAATAACCGAGTACCACTCAAGTAGCGAAAGATGTGCTTAACCGCCTTCCAATGCGTGACTCCTGGGCAATGCATAAACCTGCTCATCTGTGAGATAACAAACTGAATATCTGGACGAGTAATGCATAAGTAAATCAAGCATCCAACAACCTGCTGATAGAGAACAGCATCAAATGCATCTCTAGCATCATGAAGACTCAATCATAAACATTTCTCCATAGGAGTGGCAATAGGCTTACAGTCTTCAAGGCCAAAACGCTCCAATAATGTGTCAATATATTTTGTTTGACACAAAGCCATTCCACCATCAACTTGCATAAACTGAATGCCCAAATAGTGATGCAAATGCCCCAAATCAGACATCTCAAATGAGGCATGCAAATCAGCCTTGAAATCAGCAATATGCTTCTCAATAGGACCAGTGAGCAGCATGTCGTCAACATAGACAACAATGATCAGAAGCACATCATTAGCACGCTTAACATATAAGGTGCTTTCAGTTGGACTGTTCTCAAAACCATGTGCAACCAGATAGGCATGTATCTTCTCATACCAAGCACGTGGTGCTTGCTTTAAACCACATAATGCCTTCTTTAACCTGCACACCTGGTTTTCATGCCCTTTCTACACAAAGCCACGGGGCTGAAAAACATACACTTCTTCATGCAAGTCACCATTCAGAAATGTTGTTTTAATGTCCAAGTGATGTACATTCCAACCATGATGGGCTGCAAGTGCACAAATGCTCCGAACAGTAGTCATACGACATGTAGGTGCAAAAGTCACATCAAAATCAATGCCTCTTTCATGCGCATAACCCTTTGCAACAAGCCTAGCCTTATACCTGTCAATTGTACCATCAGGTTTACGCTTCAGCTTGTATACCCACTTAGTGCCAATGGCCTTCTTGCCAGGAGGCAAGTCACATAAAGACCATGTACCATTCTTCATTATAGCATCATATTCAGATTGCATAACAGCCATCCAATTTTCTGAATTCTGTGCTTCATCAAAAGAAACAGGCTCATTCTCATCACAGAGACTAGATGAAGCCATAGCATAGCAATCTGATGCAAAGGAGGCACTATGAGAGCCTGAACGAGTACGATATGACAAAGGTGCATCTAATTTGCTATCACGCAAAGTCTGCACCAGCCATTTTGGCATAGTTTTTGCCTGCTCAATATCAGCTCTCTCATCAATAAGTGCATCATGTAAATCTGCATCAGAAATGGAATGATCTGCATCATCATATGAAACCTGAAAAGGCTGAGAAGTTGCCTCATTAGGACCAGCACTAGATTGTCCACCTGTAAAGAGAGGCATCAAAGTATCATACATGTCTTTAGAGCTAACAGATGTCTTCTTAGTACATGAAAGCAATGGTTGAATAGCATCTTCCACAAAGACAACATCACGGCTAACCAAAATGCATTTAGTCTGTGGATGATACAGACGATAGCCTTTACTTTCAAAACTGTACCCAACAAAAGTACATTTTACTGCCTTATCATCCAATTTTCTGCGATGTTGTTCAGGCACTAGTGCATATGCCAAACAACCAAAAACACGCAGATGAGCAACAGATGGCTTGCGGTCATGCCAAGCCTCATATGGCGTGATAGACTGCAGGGCTTTAGTGGGACACCTGTTCAGTACATATGTTGCACACATGACAGCCTCAAGCCAGAAACTATGAGGTAAAGCCTGACTCTTGACCATACACCTCGCCATCTCCATGAGAGATCTCTTCTTCCGTTCAGCAACTCCATTCTGTTGAGGTGTATACAACATTGTACACTGGTGTTTTATCCCACGTTTAGCCAGAAATGCATTAAAATCAGAAGACATATATTCCCCCCCTCGATCAAAACGGAGGGTGCCCATTTTACGTGCTGATAGATTTTCAGCCAAAACCAAAAACTGTTTAAAGCACATGAACACTTCGGACTTTGCTTTGAGTGGATATACCCATGCATGCCTGGAAAAATCATCAATGAAAGTCACGAAGTAAAGGTAATTTCCAAAAGAGGGTGTCTGCATAGGACCACAGACATCACTATGGACAAGCTGCAATTTCTGTGTAGCCCGAACTGAACCATCTTTTGGAAAGGTGGAACGCTGCATTTTGCCCAAATGCAGCCTTCACAAACATGTTTTCCAGGTGCCTCAAGTTTGGGCAAAGAGGACACCATTTCAGATTTCTGAAGGTGTAGCAAACTAGCAAAATTCAGATGACCAAAGCGTGCATGCCAAAGCTTTGCATCTGACATAGCCTGAGAATCATTTATTGCACCTGCCAAATCATTTTTAGATCTTTCATAGGCTATGAGCTTATACAGCCCACGACATAAAATGCCAGAAGCAATAATCACATCGCCATTTGACAGATCATGAACTGTACACCTGTCATCAACAAATTTCACAACCAAGCCAATCTTGGCTAATGCAGAAACTGATAACAAGTTCTTTTTTATCCCTGGCACAAATAAAGCATCTGACAAATTGAAAGAACTACCATCAGCAATAGTCAAAATGATCTTACCGACTCCCATAACAGGATAAGAGGAGTTGTTGGTGTATGTAACAGTATTCCCTGTAGGGGCAGGCTCGAGTGAAGAGAAGAAACTGCGCTGCAAGGTAATATGTTTGGTCGCCCCACTCTCAAAATACCAAACGTCTGAGTCTACTGCAGACATGCACTGCTCATGAGAAGATGGGTCAAAATTGCAGACAGTAGTAAACGCCCATTCTTCTTCCTGCATAAGATTTGCAGACTTTGTTTTTGGTGTAGAGGCCTCTGCAACAACCTTTCGAGCCTCTTTCTTCTTTGCCTCTTTAGCAGCCAGTTTTGGACAGTTCTTTATGATATGATCATTCCCTTTACAGTACTTACAAAACAATTTCTGCTTTTCTGATTTCTTCTCATCTTTATCTTCCTTCTTCAAATATGCAGAATTAGCAGATTTCTGTTTACTAGTTGAAGAGCTCCATTTTCCTTTGCCCTTCTGACTAAACAGGAAAGCTTGATCTACAACTCGCATAATGGACCTGTTTTGCCTAGACTGATCTTCCTGCAACAGAACAGAGACTAACTCCTCAAATGATAAGGCATTCGGATTGCCTTTCATCATCAACCGAAGAGTAGAAGCAAAACTTTGATATGAGTCAGGAAGACCATTCAGAACGGTCTGCACAAGTGAGCTATCTCGTATAACCTCATCAGCAGAAATCAACTATTCCTTCAAGTCTTTGATCTTTGTTAGGAAATTGTCCATAGAATCACCTTCATTCATGTGCTCACTCTCCAACTGTTTTCGGAGGTAAGCAACACGAGCCTCATTCCTAGCTTGGTACAATGTGGTAAGTGTATCCCAAGCATCCTTAGCTGTTCTGCAAGAGTGAATGTGAGGAATAATGGCACGTTTGATAGACAAAGCTATCAATGCATGTGCCTGGGCATCTCTGCCATTGTAACATAATCCTAGTAGGAGATGGTTGAACCACGCTCTAAGAGAGAGGATTAGGAAGTAATCCTCAACCATGGCTTTTGGGGCAAGTGGTTAGCCCATCACATTCCTAACCAAGAGGTTGTGAGTTCAATTCCTTACATTGGTATTAGAGCATAGGAAGTAGGCTTGGGCAAGGTGGAATGATCCAATGGCCTCTAAAAAAGGCGCTTGGGCATCCTCTATGTGAAAGGGTAGGAATTGTGGAAGGCGCGCGCGTCGGTTTCAAGGATGGACCTTACAATGATTGGGGTGTATCTCTCAATCCGTATGTCGGATTGAGGCATGTAATATACCGTTGGAAAGCTCTCGGAACGAACTTTCCAATGAGCTAGCTTGGAAGTGTGAATTCCTTGGAAATCCTTGGGTGGCACTTGATTGAGTGTTCAAGATACCAAGCATGGGTGAGAACAAGGTTCAAGACTGAGGTTGAGAACAAGGGCTCGAGACACCAAGGTTGCGAACAAGAAGGTTCAAGACACCAAGGTTGAGAGCAAGGGTTCAAGAGACCAAGGTTGCGAACAAGGTTCAAGAAACTGTGCGAGGTTGAGGGACATCAATTCAAGGGCACCTAGGGGTTCAAGGGACTGATCACCGAGGCTAGAGGGATACAAGAGTAGATCATTGAGGACAATGATCGACCAAGGGGGGAAGAATGTAACATAATCCTAGTAGGAGATGGTTGAACCACGCTCTAAGAGAGAGGATTAGGAAGTAATCCTCAACCATGGCTTTTGGGGCAAGTGGTTAGCCCATCACATTCCTAACCAAGAGGTTGTGAGTTCAATTCCTTACAGCCATCCCAGCAAATCTGCTTTGCAGTAGGTGCAACAGAAACAGCAGCACGAACAGGAATCTGCAGAATATCATCTTCGACACCATCTTCATAAGCTCCAGTACCTGTCGTTACAGGTGTAACAGGACGTCTTTCAACACCCTGCACAATGTTCCATAATCCTTGTGCAACCAATACATGTCGCATCATATAAGCCCATAATGGGTAGTTGGTACGATCCAACTTATCCTCAACAACCAACATACGGAATACATCACTGCTTTCAGTCATGGCCTGTGACTAAAATACCTTGATGCAGAAAATTGACTGTATCTCAAAAAGTCGAGATGCTTAAATTGGCGAATAGAAACTGGTATATACCTTTGGCACAAAAAGACGAAATAGCCTACACAAGTGCTGCAATAGTGCGTTCGGAGGCCGAAACGAGCTCAGATCGCGATTTCAACACCACAGAGCGATGCAGTTTTGATCTCGAAAACACGCTGAGTATGCTCACCAAAATTCGTGCGATTCTGAGACTGCAAACGGAGGAGTGTCGACGGCACCCTAGATGAAGCGACGACCTACTCTGATACCAATTGTTGGAGTTAGACATCTGCGGAAGCACGCGAACAACACAAGGAAGAAGAAGAAGCTTGGAGTACAAACACACAATACTGAATGTATTACTAGAGAATGTACAAAGATAAGTAGCCCATTAGGGCAATAGGCGTATATACAAGCCGGGGGAAAAAAACCTCCTAAAGAGGGAAAAAGGTGCCCCGGCGGTCCTAGTGTGTTCACACACATCACTACCTAAATATATCAACAGCTTCAGCCAAGGCCCTCCGAACAGCAAGTTGTAGTCTAGAGTTGAATCCAATAATTCTAGAACAACAAAAGTCATTTTGAACATCGCTCCCTGAAGAGTAATGGGTATATCACGTACCAAACCCACTGGTAGACCCTGGACTGATCCGCCATCCTCACAAAAAACTGAACAAGTTCAATTTGAGTCCATCCTAACCGTTTACAAAGGGAAGCTATCGCAATATTCACACCAGAGCCTCCATCAAATAATAATTGGTTGATTTTATAGTTTTTATACCATACCGTAATAAAAGGGATGACATGGTCCATCGTCGGATCAGTTTTTGGACTAATAGTAGCCGTAGTAGGTGTACATGAAGATTCGGGACAAACTTGTTACTGAAATTGTTGTCATACACCCAAAACCAAGGCTAACAATTGCCCCAACGGTATTGTAATGGAGGCCTGTGAGAGAATATTCCACACAGAGTCAAAATTCGCCATATTCCTTACCACATTTGGTGTATTCTGCGGTGATGCTTTCACTGGGCTCGGTGCTTCCGGTGGGGTTCTGGTACTGTCTGCTAAACCACTGGTACTGGGTCGGGAAAAACTATTGGTTCTTGACTAGCCCACATACTAGCTTTGGTAAAAACTCTCTGTTGTTCTCTAATGCCAGGCTCAAAAATCTCAGCAGCCGATTGTAATTGTTTGCCGGAACGGGTTTGGATCACTGCTGCTTGAGTATCTACTGCTGAAATATATACCATATTGGTCATTGGATTCTATCGCTCTTTTCTTCGTTTATCATACTCGACCGCCTCTTTACAATATCTTTGGATATGCCCAATCTCACCGCAGAAATGGCATCGGGGTGGTGGCAGGGATGAGCCTTCACCTGATTGACCGGAATTCCACCGAGTCTGGCTGAAATTGTTGCTCGTGTTCACAGATAGGTTTTATAACTTTGGTAGGAAGTATTCCTCAACTGTGGTGGTACATAATGAGCAGCCGGTTGTCCTTGCTCTTGTATTATAGCATTTACGCTTGGTTTGGCCTGTAGTTTGGCATTATAGGGACATGTTTCAGTGGAGTGACTTGTAGTATTACAAATAGCATAGTACATTTGGTTCAAAGCACATGCAGAAGCACTGTGTCCCAGGTTCTTACATTTTGTGCAATACACTTGTCTCAATGAATCTTCACTCGTACTCTTGGTTGCCTTCAACCAGTCCAAATCTTCAGCGAATCCACCCACCTTATGTTCCAACTGTAAAGCCATAGCTATGACCGCATCCAGAGTCATACCACCCACACAACGTATGATCATTACTTGTTTAAGTTGAGGGTTTAGCCCATTAATAAACCACTGGGTGATCACATCATCCGGTAGGTTAGCATGCACCGACGGCAATTTCCGTAGATGAGTACGAAATAAAGTGGCATACTCCTACACATTTTGGTGCGGTTTTTGTCTATTGTTTTGTAGATAATCAAAGATCTCAGTCGCATTTTTCTTCAACCGAAATCGTTGTAAGAAGGCATCCTTAACCTCATCGTACTAATCGAAATGGTTAATGTCATATTCAGTTAGCCACCAAGCAGCCTCATTAACCAGTGTGCATTGGAACACTATAGCTTTATATGCCGGATCTGCTGGGTAGTTCAGTACTGCATAATTAATTTCAAAAGTTCTCACATGTGCATCCGGATCATCACCGAGAAACCCGCCAAATTTCGTATATGTAACTCCAGCACGTATTGGTCGTGGTGGTATGGCCTGTTGTTGTTGTTGTTGTTGTTGTTGTTGTTGTTGTTGTTGTTGTTGTTGTTGTTGATGTTTTTGTTGGTGTTGTTGCTATTGTGAACCACTCATGGTGTCTGAATCAAGGAGAAATGTTACTGCTGAATAATTTGAACCAGTTAACCCTAATTGTTGTTGTGTTGTCCCATCGTCTTGTACGCTCTCCGATACTTGGATAATGTTCAGTCATTCCCTCACGCCTTCAGCCAATTGCCCTCCATCATAATGAACTTCTGTAGTGAGCTTTTCACCCAAACTTTCATCCAACAATTACACTAGTTCCCTCAAAATCAGAATAGGGAATAGTACTTTCACCAAAATTCAACAACCCGGCCCCGAAATTATTTGAGGTTCCATCAGAATTCCACAAACTACTACCAGAATTTTTCACACTGTCACCGAAACCAGTGCTTACTTCTCCAACCTTACTTTCTGTAGATGGGGTTGGTTGCACCTCTCGTATTCCTTGTAATCCTTGCATAAGGAAATGCTCAGGGGGTACCCCACTGGCCCAAATTTCTCGCTTCCCTTCCAACGTTTGTCTGTCACCACTACTACTTGGAGGTGTGCCAAAAGCGCTAGGAATTTTCCAGGGATGCTGATCCCTTCTGTACTTCGGGTACGATTCTCCAGAATGTGTTACAGGCATATATCATCGGATTCTTCTCAACTCTTAGTCTATGCACTAACTGACTACTCCATGCGCCATGGCCAGCGCTAGTGTTAAATTGTACTGTGTTAAAGTTACAGTTATTCTTACTCGCGGGTTCTTGGGATGGTCAAGGGTCTGATAAATTAGAGGCCCTATAAATATTTTCCCAATTCACTGCTTAACTTCTGACAATCAACTTCATAAATTAATTCCAGCAATTACAGAAGTGGAAGCCAAACTTGAGTGGACCTATACCGAGGAGATTTCAACTCTTAATGCTAAAGTCACTGGCATGGAGGATACACAAAAAATGAGTGAGATGTGCCTCATGTAGGTATTTCATCACAAACAAATGTCCCTTTAAATGAACCACAGACAAATCAACTGCATGTGGAAGAAATTGGTGCTTCATCCAATTGGGATGTCAATTGGTAAGTTAAGGATTTAAACCCACCATATTAGCATGAACAAAGTGGTGCCAGAATTGTTGATTCCATGAAACAATGGATAAGTAAACGGGAGCAATGATATTGTTTATGCAACATAGTAGATGAAACTGACAACATATTTTTCTTGATGCATGGCACATACAAAGCATCTGACAATGTCAAAGAACTACCATCACCAATAGTCAAAATGATCTTCCCAACTCCCATTACAAGATATGAGGAGTTTTTGGCCCATGTGATAATATTCCCTATAGGGGTAGGATCAAGTAAACTAAAGAAACTATGTTGCAAGGTAATATGTTTGGATGCACCACTATCAAGTTACCAAACATCTGAGTCTATTGTAGACATACATTGTTCATGAGAAGATGGTTCATAGCTTCAAATAGAAGTAAACACCCATTCTTCATTCTACATAAGATTAGTACTGTAAGGCGCCGGAATATTATTTAGTATTATTTAGTTGAATCCTTGTAATTAGAATAGTTACGCATCGAAAGGGTGTAGCGAAACCGTGTATCATTTCTTTCTAATACAAAAGATTATGCGCAAAAGTGATGACAGAGAGTCACCTTCCTGTTTGGTCCGGGTGATGATCTGGAGTTAATTCTGATTTGGAGTTATATTAATTGTAGACTTGTCTGTATGAATCTATAGTCAAAGTGAAGCAATCAGACTTATCTATATGAATCGGTAGTTGAAGTGAAGTAATTAGGTATTATTTTACTGTTATTATATTGAAGTGAAGTGTGTCGGTATTGTAAAGAAGAAGTGAATGTGTTGCACATAAAATTGCGATAATCATTAAAACATTATGCGCTAAAGTGCACTGGAATAGTATGAGAGATATCTAATATTTTTCCAAATAATATGTCCTAATATGAACTCTTGGGTGCTCCTTGTGGCTCTCCCATTACAACATATCGAGGGTATACCGAGGCTGTTACCGAGGAAAATGAACGGGCGTAATTTTTTCGCGACGTCGGTGTCGTAGTCAGTATGCGCATCGGAAACATAACGTCAGTATAGTCGTCAGTATAGTCATCGGTATGGGCATCGGTATAGTCGTCGGTATTACCGACGCTCATACTAATGCTCATACCGACGACTCTGCTAGGTGTACTGACGCTCATGCCGACGACTGCCTGGGTGTACCGACGCTAATACCGACGACCATATCTGCACAAATTTTTTGGGCAGAGTATGTTGTCTTTTGCTACATCATGATGTTGTTTAGCAAAAGACAATACACTCTGCCCAACTCTAAACCGAGTACATGTGTTATGTACTCTAATGGCAACCAAAACATGATTTCATATGAGCAAAAATGAACCATGAATCATGTACAAAAAGTTGTATATTCCATAAATGAAGGATGTACAAGTGTGGCAAAGCACTTCCGTATAGGAACCGAAGACAAAATGTGACAACGCACTTCCATATAGGAATCGAATACAAAATTATGGTACATCATTGCCACATAGGAGTGTAACAAAATTGTGGCAATGTGAAAAAGCACTTCCATATAGGAATCGAATACAAAATTATGGCACATCATTGCCACATAGGAGTGTAATACAAAATTGTGGCAATGTGACAAAGCACTTCCATATAGGAATCAAATACAAAATTATGGTACATCATTGCCACATAGGAGTGTAATACAAAATTGTGGCAAAGCACTACCATACATATACGCAAGGGGATCAAAACATTTACACCTACAATCTTGCAACAAAGCATATGTGTAAAATGAGACAAATTGACATGACATTTATAAACAACAACTAAAAATACGAAACCAAGCTATAAGTTTACCTAGTCATAGATTCTCCCATGAAATGATTGCACCGCGTCCCTCTAAGTCATGCAACAGTGCAACCAATCCATGATGATATCCATAAGCTTCTTCGGTTCACGTCGGAGGAAGACCCACTGCCAACTCCTATAATAAATATGCAAAATGTTAGATGAACATACATGATGCTTAACACTGCAAACAAATTCAATAATTAAAATGATACTTACAAATTGGTAGTGCATAATGTCGTATCCACCGCTACCTAAATGCGACGTTCCAACCGTATCTAAATGTGTGGTTGCTGCATCTCGCTATTGACGATATCGATCAGGAATATGTTGCTACTCATCTTGAATTGATTTCCACTCTTCAACATCTAACCATACAGGATTCGGTAAACCTACTTTGAAAGCATCACGAGCTTCGGACCGTCGATGACACATCACCTCGCGTGCCGTATGTTGAATCCATTCTGAACTCACAATTGGATGCCCAGGTGCTTGCCGATTCTCTTCATATATCGATTGTGTGATATAATTTTTGGAATCCTTATCCTATTTGATCCATTTTAACATTACATAATGTAAAAACTCTATGAAGCAAAGTTGTCGAATGCGTTGACGCATGGACTTTCCGGCTACATCCATGAATGGAGCTCCATTACGTATGTGATATATCTTGGAGTCGTCATGGTCGTGCGCTCCCCAAGATGTATGTGGAGATCCCATCTGATCCAATGTGGAGATGTTAAAATGCATGTGTATCCATATGCATGTGTATGCATATGCATGTGTATGCATATGCATGTGTATGCATATGCATGTGTATGCATATGCATGTGTAAGCATATGCATGTGTAAGCATATGCATGTGTGTATGCATATGCATGTTTGTATGCATATGCATGTTTGTATGCATATGCATGTTTGTATGCATATGCATGTGTGTATGCATATGCATGTGTGTATGCATATGCGTGTTTGTATGCATATGCATGTGTGTATGCATATGCATGTGTGTATGCATATGCATGTGTGTATGCATATGCATGTTTGTATGCATATGCATGTTTGTATGCATATGCATGTGTATGCATATGCATGTGTGTATGCATATGCATGTTTGTATGCATATGCATGTGTATGCATCTGCATGTGTGTATGCATACACACATGCATATGCATGTTTGTATGCATATGCATGTGTATGTGTATGCATGTGTGTATGCATATGATACACACATGCATATGCATGTGTGTATGCATATGCATGTGTGTATGCATATGCATGTGTGTATGCATATGCATGTGTGTATGCATATGCATGTGTGTATGCATATGCATGTGTGTATGCATATGCATGTGTGTATGCATATGCATGTTTGTACGCATATGCATGTGTGTATGCATATGCATGTGTATGCATATGCATGTGTATGCATATGCATGTGTATGCATATGCATGTGTATGCATATGCATGTGTGTATGCATATGCATGTGTATGCATATGCATGTGTATGCATATGCATGTGTATGCATATGCATGTGTATGCATATGCATGTGTGTATGCATATGCATGTGTGTATGCATATGCATGTGTGTATGCATATGCATGTGTGTATGCATATGCATGTGTGTATGCATATGCATGTGTGTATGCATACACGCATGCATATGCATGTGTGTATGCATACACGCATGCATATGCATGTGTATCCATATGCATGTTTTGTTGGAATCAATATTCTATTGGACAAACAATATTCCATTGGTCCATTTATAGTTCTATTGGTCAAATTGTTCAGGTAGATCAGCATGTGTAGCTTTCAAACTCACATCTTCTACACACTAGAGCGTGGGCGGTGAGGATAGGTCGCTATCCTCCCATCATGCCCACCAGGGTCCAAGTCCCCCGATCGGCAGCGGCACAGATTGCGAAGTCTTTGGTGTTTTATTTCTATATTAAAACAATCACGCAAATAGTAGACAGCGAAGTGATTTTACTCTCACGATGAAAAAGCGATCGTAGCTTTGAAAAGTAGCGATTGCTTTATTATTGAGAAGCTTTTCAAGAGTACACAAAACTATATAAGGAGAGTATTGGACTCATTATATTTATCCGTCACCTAACTTTCAACACAAGCCTTGAGCTTGGACCTCAATAGAGGTGGTGTTTCGTCTAGCACATGGGGTAGCCATGGTGCTAACTTGAAGCATGTTGAGGAGAAGCTATGGAGTTCTTCTTGGAGATTCTTCTTGGAGAAGATGAAGGTTGTGCTCACACTCTAGCTCATGGAGAGGAGGTTATCTCTTGTTCATGGAAAGAGGACTTCGTCATTAGCAGCTTGATGGTGAGGATCGGCCATCTACATGGTGTATTTGAAGTTTGTCTTCTACATGAAGATTTCGGGCTACTTCAAAGACATTGGATGGTGGTTAACATAAGATTTACATCTTATGTTAAGTATTCAGGTACATATTCTCTTTATGCACACAGGTACTACTTAAAGTTTATGGAGGCCGTGGTGTTCATATCAGGAGGAGTCCTATTTGGCATAGGTACAAGAGAATCAGTACGTATATGCTTTATGCATATTTGGATGAGGTGTTTGAGAAGGTGTGTTCACATGAGTTTGAGGATTTCTGGCAACAAACTTGTTAGCATTCTTTGCTACTTTTTAAGTATGTGATTTTTTCACACACATATCTGACTTAGGGTCTTCCATAGCCTAAGGTTAGATGAGGGTTTGTTGATTATCAGTTTTCACACTTATCCTTCCTCTTTCAGTCACTCATATTCACTCTTCTATAACCTATAAGGTCACACATCTCATGTATATTCAGATTTCTGCCCATCTTAATATGTTTGTTACATTTGTACATTCACTAGTCCATCTATTTCTCATCACACAGAGTGGTTGAGAGTTTTGCTCCCACATTATACATTGAACATTGGTATATATGATACTATGAGTAAGCGATGGCTTACGTAACACCTTACACATGTCGTCTATTCTTTCTCTATCTTTGTCTCATCATTTGTATGATTAAGTTGTGGTATGTTCATGTTTTGTCAATATTGAAGATTGCTTGATTCTATGTTGGATATGCTGGACCTATGGAACCATGGACCTGTGATATGAGCCAAGGGCCTACCTCATTTCCAACATTTGGTATCAGAGCACTAAGGTTTTGGTTTCAGAACTTTGGGTCTTCGATATCAATGCATTAAGGCTCATTCAGATTCCCAGGTTTCCAGAATTCCAAGTTTACAACATATGATTTAAGAGCATCTTCTAACATTTGACATTTGACATATACACTTAATCTAGATGAGTAGAGATTTGAGAGTTAGACAATTCAGTCACATGTGTATTCATCAGTGTGGAGTATGAAGTTGATGATCTGTTAGCAACCGAATATTTTTGGAAGAGTATGCAAATACTTTACAAAAGTATTGTTTGAAGACCCAGACTTGATGAAGAGAAGGCTACTTCAAATTCAAGGAAGAACAATGGTTTAGAGAAGATGAAGGAATTCGATCGACATCAAATCACAGGTATCAGTAACTTCTATCAGAATATCATTTGCAGGTCATATCTTAGAAGAGCAGTTATGAAGAGATTTGAAGGTTTCAAGGAATGCTTTTATACACTTTCATTATTTGAAAGTTAAAGGCTACATCAAAACAGGTATCTAGAGGTTTTTCTAGAGAGTTTTGAGAAATCTCTTTCATGGCAAGAAATTTCATCTAAGAAGACAAATTTGCAGGGGATGAGCTTTTTGTTTTCAGCCAATTTTCTATTGTAAGTTGGTTGGATATCAAGGTACAAATGTATCTAGAGAAGGTAACCCTAGAAGGGCAATTCATCATTGAGACAAAAGATTGGTGAATTTAGTCGTTTCAGACATTTGAAACAGAATTTTGATTCAGAGATATGAGGAGATGATAAAACATGATTCTATATTCACTTCCATTTGTATACCATGTTTGTTTTGTCTCTTACTCTTAGCACTAGAGGAAGAGAAAAGTTCATTTGAAGAGGTCAAGAGTGTTTGCTACTTCAAGATGAAAAGAACAAAAGGTATGGAAGAGAAGTTTGAAGATGTTGACATCATGAGGTGGAAGAAAGATGCAGAAGAAGAAAGTCCATCATTTCCAAAAGAAAAGTAAGACTTCCTTTTCTCATATATTTTCCATATACTTTTTCTGTTTTATCCTCTACACTCAAAGACAAGTCTAGGAGAACATCTTGTGTGAAGATAGTCTAAAGAAGAAGTAGTTTCTTGTTTGCATTATACTTGGTCATGATTTAGTAGATTTGACAAAGAATTGCATTGAGAGAAAGAAAAGCAGCAGATATAACTTTTGACTCATATATGTATGAGTTATGTTTTAGTTGAAGCTTTTAAGCAGGCGGCTTATATGTTCCCTCAAAGAATTCTTGGAGCGTCAATACAGAGCTACTTGGTATATGACAAGTTGCAGAGAAGTATATTTCTTCTTTATCTAACTCTTTAAGTAAAAGAGTTTTTTGTAGCAGATGTTGAAGACTTCGGTTGAGGTTTTATGTTTGGAAAAGGTTACCTCATATTCAATATTTTCAGAAACTTCAGAAAATTTAGTCTTGTTGATGTACAAGTCAGTTGAAGAATCTACTTTTTATGATTGTCTAGACTTTTGGATACATGTTTGTATTCAAAAAGGTGTTCCATCATATCCTATCACTTGACTGAGAAGTGGAGTTAGCCAAAAGAAAGTCATGCAGGTACTATCACATTTCACCCGGGTAGAATATGAAAGATATGAAGTATCAACTTGCAGCTTTTGGAGTTCTCAAGATGAGAAGTTTGTCCACTTATGTTTCAAGTAGGAGTTGCAAATTCTTGGGAAAGATTTGTTTGAAGAAAAGTTTTACAACTTTTTGAGATATCAAATATTCAATTATGAAGGTTTGATGAGAGCAGATTCTATATAGGAGAGATCATTAATCTTAAATAGATCTTGTATGATCTTGAGTATTTATGAGTCAATTGTCTATCCTTTGTTTGTGTAAGATTCTTAACATTGGAAGAAGTAAGTCAAAGATTCAGATTCTATCAAATTTATGTTGCTGAGAGATAGAAGAAGATACTTGTTATATTACAGAAGGTTATGAATCCTATAAAGCTTTCAACAAGGTTTTGTTATGTTACGTTCAGATAACCTTATTCTACAATTTGGAAAGCTGAGGAATGACATGGAAAGCTATTAGCATGTGTACAATGCTAATAAAAAGGGTTCAGAGATTTTGTTTCAGATACAGGTATTGATCACTAAACATCAAATTTATGAAGGAAGACGTTCCAGATTTCATAAAGTTTGATGTATTTGAAGAATACTGGATACTAGTGTTAAATCATCCAGGGGGCTGATGAAACATGAAGACTTATTTTCAGTCATATGTAAAATAATGCAGATTCATACCTACAGGTATTCCTATATTTCCTTTGTCAAGTTCTCTTTATGTTCCATCTTTGTAAGAAGAAGGAAGAAGGAGAATGTCTAGAGAAAGTTTCTGTTAGGTGATCCTGTTCAGGAGAAGGTTCCGGAGTTCTATTGAAGAGAAGCTTGATATTTCAAAAAGGTATGTTTGAAAGGTGTGCACATATATGTTTATACCAGGTTCTGAAGGAAAGAGGTATGAAGGATCTAAAGGATGAAGACATGATGACATCATAGATTTTTTTATGAGACTCATATTTCAATTGATTTCAGTTGATTTCAATTGAGTTGAGTTGATTTGACTTCAACACAGTCAGAGATGAACCAACAGTGTTCATAATACACTAAGTTGTGCAGTCACAAGTTCCAAGACCCAGTTCTTGTTTAGTGTATTTACATGACACATCAGAAGTACGTTGAGAAACCTTTTTGGAAGGTAAATGCAAATATGTGGATCCTAGTGTATGTTTTCAGGTTTCTGAAGACAAGAGATAGCAGGTTCAAAGACAGTCACTCTTCCATCTATTTCTCATCACACAGAGTGGTTGAGAGTTTTGCTCCCACATTGTACATTGAACATTGGTATATATGATACTATGAGTAAGCGATGGCTTACGTAACACCTTACACATGTCGTCTATTCTTTCTCTATCTTTGTCTCATCATTTGTATGATTAAGTTGTGGTATGTTCATGTTTTGTCAATATTGAAGATTGTTAGATCCTATGTTGGATATGCTGGACCTATGGAACCATGGACCTGTGATATGAGCCAAGGGCCTACCCCATTTGCAACATGTTTGTATGCATATGCATGTTTGTATGCATATGCATGTGTGTATGCATATGCATGTGCATATGCATACACACATGCATATTATATGCATATGCATGTTTGTACGCATATGCATGTTTGTATGCATATGCATGTGTGTATGCATACACACATGCATATGCATGTTTGTATGCATATGCATGTGTGTATGCATATGCATGTGTGTATGCATATGCATGTTTGTATGCATATGCATTTGTGTATGCATATGCATGTGTGTATGCATATGCATGTGTGTACGCATATGCATGTGTGTATGCATATGCATGTGTGTATGCATACACACATGCATATGCATGTGTGTATGCATATGCATGTTTGTATGCATATGCATGTGTGTATGCATATGCATGTGTGTATGCACATGCATGTGAGTATGCATATGCATGTTTGTATGCATATGCATGTGTGTATGCATATGCATGTGTGTATGCATATGCATGTGTGTATGCATATGCATGTGTGTATGCCTATGCATGTGTGTATGCCTATGCATGTGTGTATGCATACACACATGCATATGCATGTTTGTATGCATATGCATGTGTGTATGCATATGCATATATGCATATGCGTATATGCATATGCATTTGTACATATGTGAGTGTGTGTGTGTATATGTGAGTGTGTATGTATATGTTAGTGTGTTTATACATATGTGAGTGTGTATGTATATGTATATTTCTCTCCCTCTCTCTCTATGACAATCGAAAACAAAACAATCACTTACATCGATGTAATTGTTTGAATCATTGTCATCAAAATCCACTTGAAGTTGTCCTTCGTTGAATTTCCAAAGACTTGATCCCAAAATCTCTTTCAAAAGTAAAGAGAGAAGATATTAGAAAAGAAAAAACATAAACAAAGAAAAAAGAGTGCTACAGTATGTGCGATATACTTACCAAAACTTTAGATCTAGAAAAATAGAGGTGTGCTTAGAGAAAGAGAGAGAGAGGGAGGGGGGGTAGAGAGAGAGAGAGAGAGAGAGAGAGAGAGAGAGAGAGAGAGAGAGAGAGAGAGAGAGAGAGAGAGAGAGAGAGAGAGAGAGTGACAAACAGAGATAGGTTGTTCACGCATGCAAAGTGGATAGTAGAAGATCTAGTTTCAAAACGCCCGAAATGTTGAATTTTCGCTCTCGGGCCCGATTAAAACAAGGCGTCGGTATGAGTGTATGTAGTTTCGAGTAAAGTACCGATGCCTATACCGACGCTTATACCGACG
>CM035426.1:110408693-110446193 GCA_020310875.1 Ceratopteris richardii | reverse complement strand
TATTTTGCCGATAGAGGTCTACCAATAGAGGTCAGATTGACACAGAAATACTTGTCGAACAGTTCCATATCTGTGCAACAGCTAGAATCATCCATAGTCTATTTTCAATCACACATTTGTGTAGCCTAAGGCATTCACCAAATAGAAAACTCATAGCTCATTGTAGAAAGTAGATCATATGCCGCTCCAGTGTCCAAAAACATTGATGAACTCCTATGTTCACCATGTGGGCTAGAATCATGTTTGCTATTCGGGTCGTGAAGGTACCAATAGTCAAACACAGTCTCCAACGGGTCATGCCTAAACATGGCTTACCCCAAAGGTGTGCATCATCATGTGAATGATCATGTCATCCCATAGCACTCTACCCTTGCTAGTCCTCCATCCTTGAGGATGTGTTGACATGGAGAACAATCATTACATGTTTATGTCCCATGCAACGATACTAGTGGTTACCCCCTAGCCCCTTTGGTAGAGTGCATCCACATCATGCTAAAACAAAGACCAAAGCATGATCTCATAAGTGAAAAGAGTGCAAAAGAAGAATGAAGTAAATCCATGAATGCTCCGGCAATAAAACAAACATAATGTGCAAATGATGCACCAATCCAATCATGGCAAGTGGATGCATCTCTCCCCAACATCCTGTTGAGGAAATAAATTCCTCAACCTCATGACAAATACCACTACATGACTCCTGAGGATGATAGTCCTCGTCATGAGGTAGAGGTCACCGATGGCTCAATCCGAGGAACGAGTCCTCCATTACGTGTTGATTCCATTGGTGGTCATGGAGGAAGAAAATCTCTCTTACAAGGCAATCTCCATTGGTGATAGAGGTGCACCCAATATCCTCTCTCTCATGGCAAGGACCTTTGGCACATCCAGGAAGTACATACACAACACGTGTGGAGATCCTAGTCCAAGTGGTGTCATAGCAAATACAGTCTATGGACCACCTTGTGGCAATCCTCTCATAACCTAGTGCCTATGGATGCAGAGGTTAGTAATTATACCACCTCAACTTGGTGGTCGACGGTCGTGCACACATACAATGACCTACAATAAAGACTGAAAATTGTGTGCACTTGGAAAAACCTGCCTCTCTACCTAAGATGGGGTCTTGTTCCACATGAGACCATATAAATCAACTTCCTTGGATCTCAAAAAAGATTCCCAAAGAATATTCCCCTTGTCCATGTGATACCAATCACTTATATGACTACACCTTGTGGCATAAGGTAGAGGACTGTCTCCCTCTATCCCATAGTAAGCCTAACATCGTGGAAGCGCGCAGTATATATCCCTAGGAGCACCTGGATGACTTTGATCCGCTTTCAACGACTAGCCATCAAGTGGAAATTTCTTCTACGAAGGCTCCAATCTCCATACCTTAGAAGGCCGAGTCCTCATCATAAGTCTCCTCGACTATCTAGTTGAAGCCTGACGTTGGTAGGTAAAATCCTCCCCAAGGATTTTTTCGAATTGTCAGGGTCTGGCCTTGATGAATTAGTCTCATGCCTAGTCACACCAAGTGGGTCTTCAATGCATCTCAAAGAGGTACTCCATAATGAAAGAGGAGATTGAGTGTACTCGTGCTCCTCATCTCGAGCACACCATGGGTATGCTCAAATCCGGGCAAGAACTCCACTTGACCATACATAATCACCATGGTTCATTGAATGGAGTAAAAAATCTGAGTATCCTCACCTCTTAATCAATGCATTTAGGTAAAAATCTCGATGTGATGGAAGTGCTTGGGAAGAAGACGTGCCACGACATAGCCCATGCGTGTCGGTAGGGTATGGAAGAACTAATGGGCTTAAGGAACATCTCCATAATGAAAGAGAAGGTGGAGTGGTTGTTGTGCATGTATGGAGGCTGATGTGTGAACGACCTTTTCCTCTACGTGCAATCTTGGCGAATGAGTGTTATGCTAAGATGAAGAGAGGAGAAGCCATTCATACGTTACTAAATTAGGATCCTCCCACCTCCACTATTTTCGAGTTACATCCTTAATTAATTTAGAAAGTTTTTAGAACTTTCTAATTTTACACATCACCCAATTAATACCAGCCATATATGGAGGAGATTGCATGTGCCCAATTTGATGAGATGGGTACACGAACTTCACTAACTTTATGCCATATGGCTACCACATGGCAGATTTCTATTGAAAATCTAATGAAAGTTTTCTTGGTGCCCAAGTAATTGCCTTGTTGCCTAAGTAATTGGCTTGGTGCCCAAGTAATTGCCTTGCTGCCAAAGTAATTGCCTTGGTGCTCAAGTAATTGCCTTGCTGCCCAAGGAATATCCCTACGCAGGCAGTTGCTGTCCATGAAATCATCCATCTTTCGGCTGTTGCATCGCAACAAAAGTACCAAGGGGTCCATCTTGCACTCCACCTTGCACTGATGCAGCTAAAGTAAACCAGTACGAACAATTTTGAGGGCGTTGAACATGTAGAGAATCCTCTTTTTTTGGAGGAGAACCATAGCTGACCGCTTTCTCCAAGCTGTCATATAACTGGCCCTTAACCCGAGCAGGCCTAGGGGTCTCTTGGAGTTTTCGTCCAGCAAATCTAGCTAGAACTAGGCCACATTCATGCGCCATCCATATCTTTCCTATTTTTGTAAAAAATAGGCCTCCCACCATGTCTCCCCTCGAAACAAGGGATGTTGGAGCTGCTCAAGACACCACCCTTGTTCATGGAAAGGCTACATGGCTGAGGATCCCACACCTATTCAAGGAAGCTGCCCCCACGCAGCCCCGCTTCATCAAGAGCCCTTGCTCATATTCACTCATAATCAGCATGGGGCATCTCCACTCACTTCTACAGTAGAGAGAGAAAACTCTAGCCATGGTGTGTATGCATGGACACCATGGGTGCCAGTCATCCAACCTACTACTTCCCGCTTACATGTGCTTTCCAACCATGGGCTTGCGTGTGCTCCCCTTGCTCCTTCCTCTAGTTAGAAGCATCCCATACCACCCGTGCGAGAGTGTGAGAAGCATGTCAAGCTGAGCCATATGGGCTCCATGAGCTCTAATGGTGTTGTGCACGTTTTCTTGTTCTCTCCATATGAGTCGAGAGTTCCACTGATACTAATGTTAGATTCTCCAGGATCCTCCCTGCTCGACAAGTCAAGTCACAAGCCATATTCACAAAGAAAAGAAGGGCGAAAATCAGAATCACCTCCCAACCTTAGAGCCAATAGAGGCTCACTTTTGAGCATGGGAGCCTACAACGAAGTGGGAAGCCACCTCCACGGGATTGGTGTCCTATACCACCAGCCCCAGCCCATAGTTGCTATTCATACCAGTACGAACATATTCGTACGTACTTTTCGTACTGTACGTACTAGTACGTATTCGTACCAATTCGTACAATAAAACTACATGTGTTTTATTTTCCATTTTGACTTGAATTTATTAAGAAAATACATTGGTTTTGCAACTATACAAGTTAGAGACCAATTATCTTCATGCATAGATACAATATTATGCATATTCATGGCAAAAAATACTCTTTATATGTGTATACTCCCATATACACTTATACCTATATATATTGTCATCGTACCTTATGAACCTACGAGTACTGTACAGGAAGCCTCAAATCTTAAGGTATGTACGTAGTACCGTACAAATCGTATGGATCGTACCTTACTAACTATGCCTCAACCACTACATGTGACGAGGCTTTGCCAAAGGGCCAAGAGGCCAAGTGCATCATCCGAGGAATGTCTCACAAATCAATCCATGGTCCTATTTAAAAGTTCAAATGAGGAGGTGGTCCAATTCGCATTGGGAAGTCGATTCATATTTGGGCAGACACTGTAACTACAGATGCCCATCCAGATGTCCTTTAGTTTTGGGGATGTAACACAACCCCCATAGCCCATAGTGTGAAATCAAGGTTGGACTCCATGCATGTCGTGAAGTTTGCATCCAAGGAGAAATGCTCCTCATGCTACGGAATGTGAGGGAAGAAGACCCCTTATGGGACATAGAGTGTGCATGTCGGTAGGTTATAAAAGTCATCATGTCATCTATTAGCCAAACGGGACTTGTTGAATTCATGGTTGCTATGCAATGGGTTGTGGGAACTTCTCCATGAAGGAGGTGGAGTGGCTGAGTGCAAGAGGGTGAGAAGTGTGGGGAGAACTCTATTAAAGTGCAAGCTAGGAAGGTAAGTACCATACCTAACCTATTTACAATTTCAAGATTTTCTAAAAATAGAAAATTTTTCATCTCCACGAGCTCTCAAGTACAATCTCAACAACATTTTGCAAGACCAATACAAACAGTGCAACCAACAAAACAATTTGCGAGGGAAGAAAGGAAATCTCTTGCAAAATAAAAATTCATCACCTATAGAAGGGCAATAGCCTTGCTGACATGGTAAGTATGCTTGGGAATGCTGATGTGGTAGTATTTTAATTGCCTAAAATCAACTACCCTTCCATGCTTGGCATGGGGAGCAAGCATCAACCAGAGCCCTGAGTTTTTTTGGGGGGGTTTCATGTGATGGCCTATCGGGTGGCAAGGCTGCATTTAGGCGGTTGGGGGGTCCTATGGGCTGCCGAGTGCTTCCTTAAAGAGCTGCACTTGTCTCCCCAAGAGACCTCCTTGGCTATCATGGGGAGTTGCTCCAACCCTGTTAGATATTTCAACACTCTCGCCTATCGGTATGCTAACCACACGATGAGTGCCCCTTCGGAGAGAAGCAAATCTTGCTTTCACCCTGGCCAGATGCATGTTATCAGTATGGAAAATTTGTCACCATGTATCGCGGGAGCTTCCGTTCACCCATATGAAAGGGGTTGCTTCCGCATCACCTCCCCTCTCTCTACCCAAGCATCATCTTGGCAGTGCATGTGGCACCCCCCCCTCTCCTCTTGCAATGGGGCGGGAAATTCCAGCCATGGATTCCAGAAAGATTTTGATGGAGAGAGCCGATCATCCAGCTACCCACCACCATGTAAAACACGAAAAAGGTGGAAAAGTTACTTGTGTTTTCCAACCATGGGCTTGCATGTGCTCCCCTTTCTACCCTCCTCTTGGAAGTGTCCCATTACACCCCATGCAAGAGAGTGAGAAGCATGTGAAGCTAAGCTATCTTGACTCCATGAGTTCTGATGGTTTTGTGCACATTGCCTTCCCTTCTCCAAACGAGTGGATAGCTACACGAATATCTATGTTAGATCCTCTAGGATCCTCCTTGCTAGACAAGTCAAGTCACAAGCCATATTCACAAACATCGAAAGGACATACATCAATGTTGGGTCCTATAGGATCCTTGATAGGCAAGTCAGTCATAAGTCCTATTCACAAACATCAAAAGGACATACATCAAACTCACCTCCGAGCCGTAGAGCCAATACGGGCTCACTTCTGAGCTTGGGAGCGTGTAGCCAAGAGGGTAGCTACTCCAAGGTGTTGATGTCCCATACCATCAACACCTCACCAACATGGGTGACAAGATTGCAAAGGGCTAAGTATTCAAGTGCCTATACGAGGAATGTCTCACAAATGAGCCCATGGTTCCTATTTATAGATTTACTTTGTGGAGATGGCCTAGCCTTTCACACTTGGAAGGACACTTATGGAATTTCTCACAAATGAGCACATGGTTCCTATTTATAGATTTACTTTGTGGAGATGTCCTAGCCTTTCACGCTTGGAAGGACACTTATCTACATACGCATATCGAGGTTTCCTTTGGAAATTGGGTATGAGGACGTAACACTCTAAAGACTTTTTGATGAAGTGATATTGCACGTCTATATGCATTATGTGTACATAAAACATGGGATTCTTTGCCAAACATATGGCATTCTAACTATCACAACCAAGAACAGGAGCCGTGTCAAGCAAGAAAAATTCAGTACATAAATATGCTTACCATATACCTTTTTTTGAAGCCTTTGTGTTTTAAGTATATTCAATTTATATAGTAGATAGATTTACTTTGTGGAGATGGCCTAGGGTTTCACACTTGGAAGGACGCCTATTGAGGTTTCCTTGGAAATTGGGTATGAGGATGTAACACTCTAAATGTATCTTTGATGAAGTGATATCACACATCTATATGCTTTGTGTGTACATGAAACATGACATTCTTTGCCAAACATATGGCATTCTGGCTATCGCAACCAAGAACTGGTGCCTTGTCAAGCAAGAAAAACTCACCACATAAATATGCTAACCATATAGCTTTTTTTGGAAGCCTTTGTGATGGAAATATATTCAGCTTATGTAGTAGACAATGGAACTATCGTGTGAAGTCTAGGTCACCATGGAATAACACCTCTTGCAAGAGTCTATATGTAACCACTTATGGATTTTTGTGTATCCACATCACCTTCCATGTTAGGATCCTAGAATCCTTTCAATTCCGATGGACCCTTCCCATAACATAGGCAATTGCTTTTGGTCCCCTTGAGGTATTGCAAGATGACTCTAATTGCGTCCCAATGTACTCTCCCTTATCAGCCATATATCGGCAATTTTACCAAAGAAGAGAACACTTCGTGGAAATCTATGCCTTCCTTTTGAGTATATCCCTAAGCAACCAGCCTTGCCTTGTACTTAAGTTTTCCAACAACTTTCTTGCTTTTATATATCCATTTGGAAGGAATGGCCTTCCTTCCCTTGCGCAATTCGACCAAGTCTCAAGTATCATTAACATGCCAGGCTTTGATCTCCTCATTCATGGCAAGCTCCCGCTTCAGTTGGTGCTCACAAAGCTTTTGTAAGTATCTGATAATAGAATGTAATGCAAAGAGGGATCATATCTTTTAACTTGCCGTCTAGGACATGTAGATCTTCTCACCCAATGATCGGTATTCTCTAGTAATGGATCTACATGAGGAGGTATTTCAAAGTAATCATTATTAATAGGCTGTTGTACATCATTTCCAGCTTTGTTTTTGGCATGAATATATGCCGTTGCATGTGCACTTGAGAAGCCTCATTTCGTTTTTCAACATCTTTTGGGTCAATCACCACTGGCTCATAGTCATATCCAGCCATTTATGGAACTCTGTGAGGGTCAAAATGAGGCCTAATGGGTAGTTTATGCTGAAATTCGACTCTTTTAGAGTCATCAGTAGAAGCATGCTCCTTTGGTAGCAACTTAGCCTTATTATGCACAGCTTGATTTCAGGTAACCAATTCCTATAGCACATTTCAGCTTCATCTCCATATTCCATGAAGATGCATTTCATGGACTTGGCTTCAGGCCTTATATATACAAATGCATTGCAGCAAAAAAATATTGCAAGTTATCATACGAAGGAGGATGTCACCTTTCAAGGACATGTGAGGAGATCGATTGCATACATGTACTGAAGTTTTTAAGGCTTCTCCCCAAAAACCATGAGGGAGATTAGCCGTGGAAAGCATGGATACATTCTCAGAAATAGTCCTATTATACTTTTCAATCACACCATTAGAAGATTGGCTGTATGGGGAGTTAAGCTTCCTCTTAATACCATGTAATTCACAGAACTTGTTAAAATCAACATGTGTGAACTTACTCCCATTATTTGTAAGCAAACATTTAAGCTTTTTACAGTTTTGGGTAGTCATAAATGCATGAAACTTCTTGAACAAAGCAAAGGCTTCATCCTTAGACTTCAACAAATATACCCAAAACTTCTTAGAGTAATTATTAGTAAGAGATAGAAAGTAACAAGCACCTTCCATAGATTTGGAAGGCATATTGCATAAAATCAAACACATCAGCCCTTTTAGGCACACTAGGGTAAGAAAAAACTTTCACTTGTTTTCCATATTGATAATCATTACAAAATTTGAGCTTTGTGCCCTTGGCATCAAGCTTATGCATGTAGGATAACATTTTGGCTCATATACCTAAGCCTTTTGTACCATAACTCTATATAGGAATTCACTTCAGCCAATGCAATAAACTTGCCAAGCAAGACCTTTCCATGCAAATAATACAATATGCATTTTCTTAGTTCCTCTTACAATCAGCATAAAATCTTCCACAAGCTTCAAGTAGCCCGTTTCAAAGACAATGTTGTAACCAAACACATCCATTTGTCCAATTGATAGTAAGTTTTTCTCTATGCTAGGTACATAGCATACATTATGCAAGACAAGCTCATTGGCACCATCCAATCACAAGTGTATACTGCCAATTCCTTCAATAGAATATGCATGATTGTTCCTAGCTTCTAGGTAAACATTACCATGGCTATTTGTGTGAAACATAGCAAAAACGCTTCTTAATAGGAGTTACATGAAATGGTGCACTTGAATATAGAATCCAAGTTAGTGTCAATGCATCGTTTATTATCAAAAAAGCATTTATAAGATCACTTTTAGTGGTCCGCATGTCTTTTGCATGTAGAATAAAAGAGGTACCATACAAATAGGCATCATCTTCTTCAAATGGTGGCACATTAGATATCCTTTGCATTTGGTAACTCCTCAATGACAACATTGGAGGATGCATTGGCCATCTCCTTCTTGGAGCTATTATGGGTCTCTAGTTTGATGCCTTTCTTCTTCTTGTCACGTGTGCTCTTGTATCTTTCTAGCTTTGCTCATATACCCAAGCCTTTTCTGCCATAACTCCATATAGGATTTCATTTTAACTAATACAATAAACTTGCCAGCCGAGCCTTTACATGCAAACAATACAATGTGCCTTGTCTAAGTACCCCTTACAACCAACATAGAATCTTCACAAGATTCGAGGAGCCCTTTTCAAAGACAATGCTGTAACCAAGCATATACGTTTGTCCAATTGATAGTAATCTTCTCTATATGCTAGATACATAGCATACATTATGTAGAATTTCCACCATCCAATGACAAAGTGTAAACTTTAAAGTGTCGATTCCTTCAATGGAATATGAATGATTGTTCCCTAAGTAAACATTACCATGGTGACTTGCATGAAACATAGCAAAACACTCCGTAATAGGAGTTACATGAAATGGTGCAGTTGAATCTAGAATCCAAGTATGTGACAATACATCATTTATTGTCAAAAGAGCACTAATGAGATCACTTTTAGTGATTTGCATGGCCTCTGCCTGTAGTATAAAAAAGAAACCATATGAATAGCAATCATCTTTTGCAATGGTAGCACATAAGATATCCTTTGCACCTCAATGATAACATTGGAGGCCATATTGGCCTTCTCGGTCTCCTTGGACCTTGGGTCTCTAGTTTGGTGTCTTTCTTCGTCTTGTCACGTGCCCTTTCTTTCTAGCTTGTTAGAAATAGGATCAACCTTCCACAAGGGAGCTTAAAATTACAGTTCAAGGTTTGTTCAACAAAGTCAAAGATGGTCACATTGTGTCAAAATTTTTTATTACTATCTTTTATAGCTCAATGAGAGCTATCCAGTTTCCAACCATATATAACACTTGCTATTTGGAAACAGATGGTTTCAAAAGTTAAACCCTAATTTCATGGAAAGTTGAAAAGCAAACTTTTAAAGTCAAGAGAAGATGACACATGTCAAATTATGGTGGATTATTATCCAAGGGTCTACAATTAGCCCATCACATAATAAAAAAATTATTGATATAAAAAAAAGCTGATTTCGAAATTTACATTGCAGATCACAAAATTGCGATATTTAGGCTTCTTTTGCATAATTGGGCCAAATTGCAATTTTTCGGTCAAAATAAAAATTGTTCAAATCGTCCTATGATTTAAACAATTTTAATGGTTCATATCCCTAGTCTGTGAAGTCGGTTTCTTTGAGAGTCTAGCATTTTGAGTCTTTCCCAAATGCAGTTTGCGCATGCTTTAGACCTTAGAGAGAAGCCCTTCTATAGTATCTAGATTCCATATTCCACATTGTCTTTGAGGCTCGACTCTTTATGCTATGTTTCTAGACTTACAATGGTATTTATTCATGGATCATGTTTCGTGTCACTTGTCATTTGTGGTACTTTAAACTTTTATGAATCATGAATCATGATGAATGTTTTACATTTGAAAATTGATACATTATGAAGTGAAATCATGTGATATATCATATGTTGTCTTTTTTCATGTAGATATATATTTTTAATGGAAAAATAAAAATCCATGTGAGTGGATGAAAACCTTGATTTTTATTTTGGGTCTGAACATAGTTGGTTTAGAACTTGTTCCAAACAACTTTTATGGTTCGACACGTATGTTTTCGCGCCACTGTTCCAAACAACGTATGGAACCTTGACTTTTAAAAACAATACTCCATAGTTTTTTTGATAGTGATTTTTTGAGTCAATGAGTTGTCCCGGAGAGGCTCACTCCAAAGTCCATTAGCACATACACACTCACACATGCATATATACATTTTTCGCATTGTTGTATGCATCTATGATGTGTCACAAAACATATGGTGCTATGGCACTCATGTACTTAGCATTATTATGTCACATTGGAGTTAGAACTTAGGACATACATGCATGCATACATTCATATGTACACACATACATACACACACATATATATAGTGCATGCATGACACAATGCACATTGAATGTATGGAGTTTATATGCATGGATGCACAATCATCAATGCACATTGCATATATGAACAACAAAAAATGCACAATGTATGTCCTATGCATGTATGGAATCTGGCATGTGCTTGTGCATGTGCATTGTGCCATCTATGCTTGTATGAATAATGATGCACATATATTGCATGCATGTTTGCATTTATATACTATGCATCTATGCATGACATGTAATGATATTGTGCTATATGTATGTATGGAATGTGGCATGTGCATTGTGCCATGTATGCATGTATGAATAATGGCACACATATGGTGCATGCATGTATGCACATAATACATTGCATGTGACATGCATGTATGCACATTGTATGTACTATGCATGTATAGAATGTGGCATGTGCATGATTAATGTTTGAACTTTGGTATGGAAATAAACAATTAATAAATTAATTGTTTAACTAATTAATAAATAAATAAATATGTATGTATGTGTGTGTGTGTATGTATGTATGTATGTATGTATGTATATATATGTATATGTATATGTATATGTATATGTATATGTATATGTATATGTATAGATGTATATATATACGTATACGTATATGTATACGTATATATATATATATATATATATATATATATATATATATATATATATATATATATATATATATATATATATATATATATATACACACATATATGTATACGTATACGTATATACGTATATACGTATATGTATACGTGTGTGTGTGTGTGTATATATATATATATATATATATATATATATATATATATATATATATATATATATATATATATATATATATATATATATATATATATATATATATATGTGTGTGTGTGTGTGTGTGTGTGTATATGTATATGCATATGAATATGTATATGTAATTGTATATGAATATGTATATGTATATGTATGTGTGTGTATGTATATGTATATGTATATGTATATGTATATGTATATGTATATGTATATGTATATGTTCCAAAATCCAAAGTACAATACAAAATTTAATGTTATATTTCATGAATCATGATCAATCATCATAGTGATGATCACTACATGAATCTCCATCATCGCCAATAGAAGAAGCAATAGATGCATTCTCATAATCTTGGTCACTAAGAATATTACCATCATCATCATACGATGGCTCTCTAAGATCTGTGTCAATGACCACATTCTCCTCTTTCATAGCTGATGGAGTAGATCCGTAGATTAGAGCGACAATAAATAAGTCTCTCCAATTGCTTAGTGCCCAGCTTGTTGTGCATCTTAGTATGTATGAGAGAATAGGTTGACCAATTTCTCTCACAAGCTCTCGATGAGCAATCCTAAAACGAAGAATAACATAACATCAATAATCATGAAATATGATTCATAAATCATATATGGAAAAATTAAAAGCAAGATAAAAACTAAGAATACATACCTGTGCAAGAACGCGCATAGCACATCTCTGGTGTGTTGGCATTTGATAGCCAAAACTCTCCTACCAAAAGAGAGGTTTCACCAATGAATCTCTCTTTCAAACCAAGGATGAAGCCAATGCACTACCCTTTGATCATTATAATTAATAAAATCTTGTAGAAATTTACCATGATCATTAGATGAGAGAATCTTTGGAAGATATGTGGCTCTATCTTCCAAGAGTGAAGTGTCCATAAATAAGGATGGCTCTTTGAAAGCCGGATGTAAGAGAGCAGCAAAACCATGAATCGGGTGCTTCATCCACTTCCACCTCTTCTCAATCAAGTAGAGAAGGTCATCCCTTTTAGGTGTGCTCTCCAAAATATCACTATAAGAGATAGGAAAAATAAGCATACACATTAATGAGCAATGAGCATCAAATATTATAAATTTTAATGACACGATTCATGAAGTTTTTAAACTTTAAAGTAACAAAGTCATACTTATACTTACCATGATGGATCAACCGACTCATCAAGGATGGTGCACCTTTGAATTTCATTTATTGCCTCCTTCATAAAGTGATGAAGTACACCTATTGTTGCTCCCTCCATATTGGTCATGCATAGAACTTTATACAATGGTAGTATAGCAATGACAAGACCATGAACACTTCTCCAAAAAGACTCTTTTAAACACAATCTTTGCATAGTCTTTGCCTCTTGTTGTTGGGCAATGGGCTCTCCATCTAATCATTCTTTGAACTCTTCTGAAACAACTTTCTTTTGAAGTTTATTTTGGACTTCAAAAAGACGGTCTAAAACTATCCACATGGCTGCAAATCTTGTCTTTGATGGCTTTTTTAGCTCCAAAACTGAATATGAGCGATATATGGGAAGCACCCTCACCTTAGCATTTATGAAGTCCACAATGGAGATGGCCTCTGATGTAATGCTCTTCACCCACTCTAATTTGCCAATGTCTTCCATAAGAAGATCAAGGCAATGAGTGGCACAATCACTCCACACTATAGATGGAAACTCTTGCTCTAGCTTCCTTCCCATAGAAGCACAATTTGATGCATTGTCTGTAATGACTTGAATAACATGTTGGTGACCAACCTATGACAAGTTATAAAAGGAAACAAAAACAATGAGGATGCTGAATATTAGTCATTCATATTACATGGCACACATATTTATGATTTTACATATAATATAGAATGCAAAATCTGAATTTTAATTAATGAAAGTTGAAGAATGAATTTGGAAACTTACCTTAAGTATGGCTTACCGGATATGTGAATAAATAAAGCTTCCAGTGACTTTTTTGCCTCTTACTCCCGCATCCACCGCCTGTAAGAAGTAGGTACCAAGAGGGCATAGCAGATTCGGTGCGCGAACCGCTGGGTCCGATACTGTTTTCCGGTTCGAAACATTCGGTGCGTTCCGGTTCATGCGGTGCTCTGCCAAATTTTGCCGAAAAAAATCGAACACTTAATGAAACCCTTGATGGGCTGTGATCGGATGTTTTCAACTTCTTTCCGCGCGAGATCTGAGCCTTGCTCCCTTGCTCCCTTGCTCCCTTCAAGTGACACACACTTGAAGCTTGCTCCAATCTCCTTGAGGTCCACACACCCTCTTTCTTCAGCTTTCCATACACGTGAAGGCTTGTGGTCTTTGCTTTTTCCTCCATTATGCCTCATACTATTTCCCACCTTTGGGCCCTTCACACTTCAAGCCATGAATTCGTAAATGCCAATGTTTCTGGCTCGGGAACACGGAGGTGGCTGTGCAAGTATTGTGCAAAAACATTTAGCACAACAACTACACGTCTCATTCGACATGTGTCGGCACTAGGAGGATCTGGCATTTCAGCTTGTCCAAAAGTCCCCAATGACATAGCTGAGGCTGTGCGACATGAGCACAATCTCAACCAAGAGGCGGTGGCTTCTCGTAGGCGTGAGTCTGTTGCAGCTTCTCTTGATATATTAGAAGACTTGGAAGGTGGACTTAATGTTGGACCTAGTGCCACTGCTAGCTCATTTAGAAGCCGTACATCTACCCAACGAGAAGAGAGTGAAAGCTCTACCCCTTTTGAGTCATCTGAGCCTCCAAGCTAGAGACCTAGACAAGGGGGCCTCCATTCTTCTTATCTTAGTACGGCCTTACAGAAGCAACGCCAAAAAGTTGCGGAAATTGAAATTGAGTTTCAATGTTGTTCGCACTGATGCTTGGAAGAGGATGGTGAGGGCAATATCCCATGTGGGACCTACCAATGATGATTGGCATGGGATTCCATATAGTCGCCTACACACATCCATGCTCATTGAAGAGCAAGAGAGGATTGACCTACAATTAGGACCCATTAAAAGTGGGTGGCAGACCTATGACTGCTCTATTCTATCCGACGGATGGAGCGATTTTAGACGACGCCACATTATCAATGTAATGGTTTCCTCTTGCTTAGGTACTTATTTTCTGAAAGCAGTGGATTGTAGTGCTGCAGGTACTCGTATCACCGGGGAATACATTTATGAGCATATAAAATCCGCTATAGAAGAAGTAGGAGTTTCCAATGTGGTACAAATAGTGACAGACAATGCCTCTAATTGTAAGAGGATGGGGGAGATGATAGAAGCCGAGTTCCCAAGCATTGTCTTGACCCCTTGCAGCGCACATTGTCTTGACCTTTTGTTTGAGGACATAGCCAAACTATCATGGTTGGCTCCCGTGCTTTCAGATGCCAAACGCATTATCTCGTTTATAAGAAAGAATCACCAAGCTTTGAGTATCTTTCGTAGTTATAGTGACAAGGAGTTAGTTCGCACATCAGACACACGATTTGGATATATATATCATGTCTTCTTCCGCTTACACATGTGCCTTGATTCCTTGAGGATGGCCGTAATAGATAGGAGATGGATAAGTATGGCAAGAGGAAACACGGAGATTGCACATCATGTGCAAAGAAAGATTTTGGACATGGGTTTTTGGGCAGAGATAAGAAACATTTTGCCTATCTTGAGACAGATTCATGTAGTATTACGCTATGTTGATATGGAGGGTTCAACCCTCGGACTTGTGTACCACATGTACACAAGAATGACAGAGGCGATTCGAGCATCTACGACATTATCACCATCCAGGTATATATAATTTCAATTCTCAAATTTGAAGTTTATGTTTAAATTTTTTTATTTTTTTAATTTTTAATATAGACGTGAGGAGATACTTCAGCTTGTGGAGTCTCGATTGGAGTTCATGTCACGACCTATTCATGGGTTTTCGGCATTACTCCATCCCTACTTCAAAAGCACGACATTATGGAGTCAGGGATCACTTCGACATATGAAAGATTTGTATATGGAGCGTGTCATGGCTGAGAATGAGCAGATCACTTTTGATAGCGAATTCTCAGCTTATATGGGAAACATCGGCATAGCATATGCACGCCCCACATCTATGCGGACTGATGTTACATCTCAGCCGCTTGAGTGGTGGAATCATTATGGCTATGGACACCCTACGATTGCTCCATATGCATTACGAGTGTTATCTCAGGTATTTTCTATGTTTTGAGCCTTTTGTGCACACTGCAATGTGTTTACAACTTTATTATTTTGATAATTGATTTGATTTACAATGTACATTATAAGCCCTTAGCCTTGATATTAATTTCAGGATTGTTCGGCGAGCCCATGTGAGCGTAATTGGAGTGCATTCTCATTGGTGCACACCAAATTACGCAATTGTCTCAGTGTGGCACAACTTCAGCGTGTGGTATATTGTAAAGCCAATCTTCGGCTTTTGCGATCATTGCGGGATCTCAAGGGTCCAAGACAGGTATTGTGTGGAGTCTAGATAGTAGATAGTAGACATTGAAGCTTGAAAGTTGAAGTAAAAAATTATTATTTTCATTTTGTAGGTTTCTCCTATTACATTTGAGCAGAGTTTTGCGTCTACGGAGGATGTGGGAGGATCTGCACAAGACGAGGAGGAGGAAATCTATCGCATGCTCCATACAGAGCTCGAGGTGATTGATCGGAGGGTTACTAGAGCACGCTCACGTGCTTTACAGCAGGGGCGGACTAATCATCCTTCTACTAGTGCAGCTCCAGTGAGAGGTAGGAGGCGCAAAATGCGCCCCCGACGGAGAGGTGCTCGTGCACCATCGAGTGATCATGAGGACTCTGCTACGGAGACGGTGCCTGTTAGGGAACCAGAGTTCGACGATGATGGGAATGTCATTACACCGGGAGACATTCTACTCTCCTCTCCAGATTCTTCTTCATCTGATCATTCCATGGGCATGGATGAAGAAGAGTGATTATGATTCACATGATACTAGATAGGCACACATCATTTCAGAGCTTTTGTATCTAGATTCCATCATTTCAAGTTGACTGTTGGAAGGTGGCAGGGCTTTTGTCCATTTTGTTTTGCCACATTTTGTATGACATTATCATATATCAGTATATTCGATGTGTCGTTTGCATTATGCCTATGTTGAAAGTTGAAACTCAATTTTCAAATTGTTATTCTTGAATCTTGTCTCGTCTTTTTATATGAATAATGGTATGTTGAACTTGATCCTTGAAGTTTAAAGTTTAGCATTTCAATTTCAAAGTCACAATTTACAAATGTTCATTGTTTAATGAATCACTGTCAAATGATGAATCATGAATGTATATGTAAAAACACATATTAAGCTAATATATTATATATATATATATATATATATATATATATATATATATATATATATATATATATATATATATATATATATATATATATATATATATATATATATATAATTTTTTTTTTTTTTTTTTTTTTTTTTGGTACAACGCACCTTACCTCCCCGTACCATTCGGTTCACGCACCTTACGCGCACCTTACGCACCAAATTGAATGCACCTAACGCACCTGACTGCTATGCAAGAGGGCAAGAGACAAAGATATTGATAATCCCTCTCTTTTTACGATCACTTCATCCATCGGAGAGAATGGAGCATCCATATTTGGCCCAACCGGCTCGCACGGGCTCCAAAGATTTATGAATTCTTGCATTTTTCTCATCCAATTTCTTTGTCTGCATATCATTGTAGGATACACCACACCATCCCTTATAAGGTCCTACATTAGCTATGGCTCTTATCATACGCCTCCATCGATCCAAACGAAACACATTAAAGGGAAGATTACACTCAATGATGGTTCTTGCAATTTCAATTTCAGCCACTCCGTCTTTCTTTAAGAAAAGCCAATGTCCACGAAACTCCACCCGATACTTGTGCAAGGGTAGGTTGCGAGAGGAACCACTACCACTTTCACATACTCCCTTCGTTCTCTTTGGAAGACTTGTTCCTTCCTCACATTCATGTGAACTCATTGTGGATGTAGCTGAACCAATAGAAATGGATGGAGCATTACCTATTTCGATATCGTCATGATCCGGTGAATCCACTTCATGTTGGGGAAGAGAGCCTTTTCTCCTCTTCAATGGAAGATATTTCTTGCGACATTCTTCATAAACATCATTGGGAATACCATTGCACGGAGAGTAGTCTCCACCCAATTTGCATAGATGAATGAGAAGTCGAGTCACAATAGATGTTTGTATCCTTCCAAAATACTTGCAATGCCACCTACAAACATTGGACTTATCTTTCACCCTTTCAAAAGCTACACAATGCTTGTGAAAGGCTTCATGAAGAGGAGGAGCCATGAGGGCGACAAAGATGAGAGGGGAGGCTGTTCGAAGCTAAGAAAGAGTAAATGAGAATAAGGGAAAGTTGAGAATAGGCAAGAGCTCGGTTTCTAACACTCAATGGCTGAACTATGCTTGCTCTATAACCCTCAATGGCTTCTCTATAACCTCAAGAGTCAATGGTGAAGAGGTCCACGATTGAGGGCTCCAAGAAAAAGTTTGAACGATGCTCGCGAATGCATAAACAAGGCTTGAATATGTATGAACTGAAGAGAATACCCTAAATAAAGTCGATCGACTTCTGCAGTATTTTAATCGGACGACTCGTACGAAATCAAACCGGATGGGACGGCTCGTACGAATGGACCCGTCGACGGACGAGTGCAACACTCGTATATATACGAGCGAACGGGTCCATCCGTACGAGCCGTCCCATCCGGTTTGATTTCATACGAGTCTTCCGATTAAAATACTGCAGAAGTCGATCGACTTTATATATATATATATATATATATATATATATATATATATATATATATATATATATATATAGTTGTTCATGTATGATCCATACGACAAGTACGGTATGTAATAGAACCATACTAGGTACGTATGAATCTTGAGATACGAATCAGTATGGTATTAGTACATTTTTTTTTCCATTTTTTTCATGTATATGGGAGTGTACACATAAAGAGTATCTCTTGCCATAAATATGCATAATATTGTATCTATGCATGAAGATAATTGTTCTCTAACTACTATAGTTGCAAAATCAATGTATTTGCTTAATAAATTCAAGTCAAAATGAAAAATAAGACACGTGTAGTTTTTTGGTATGAATTGGTACGAATACGTACTAGTATGTACTACGTACGGTACGAGAAGTACGTACGAATCTATTCGTATTGGTACAAATAACAATTATGATATATATATATATATATATATATATATATATATATATATATATATATATATATATATATATATATATATATATATATATATATAAGGTAAGGTTCCATATCGTCATGTTTGGTACGACACCACATTCTGTATGCATATCGTACGTGCTGTACCCCCTTGTGTCCGAACGTTTTAAACGATTAAATCTGGATTTAAATCTCTCGGTCACACTACCTTTTTTTGGTTGATTTTTTGTAGAGGCAGCCTTGCCTATATAAAGAGAAGACATGTAGCATATTATAACACATGTACATTAACTCTAGCTCTTTGCTTGATCATCTAGGAGTTGAATTTTGTAAGCAAAGGTATTTTTAGTAGATTTAGAGCTATTTTTGCTCTTTTGCCATAATTTGTGTATATCTCTTGTCTATATTTTGTCTCTTTCTCTCTCTCTTTACTTTGTCTCTATATTAATTGTGGGCCTAGAAACAAACAAATTGGTATCAAAGGAGGTTTGTGAGAGTTGTGAAAGAGTTAGCTTGCGAAACCCACTTACTTAAGTTTTAGTTTGAGAGATATGGCAACTTCCTCCACGGTATTAGTAGATGGCTTCAATGGAAGCAACTTCCATACATGGAAGACACATCTCCTATATTATCTCAAGATCAATGATCTATGGGATGAGGTTGAAGCAAAGGTGAAGCAATTAGAAGGAGAAATTGGATTGTAGACAGGAGCTGCACAAGACTAACCATAATTTTGAAGAATCTACCTTCTTCATATATATGTGATTGCCACTATTTTGCTAAACAAGACTAACCATAATCTTGACACAATATTGACATTTTTATCAAAAGTAGATGAAGGCAAAGAGAACACATTTGCAGCAAAAGCCAAAGGGTTTAAGAAATGTTAGCATTGTGGTAGAGCAATTCACAAAGAAGCATATTGTTATTCTATTAATCCTTGCAAAAATTGTGGAGGTAAGGCTCATAAAGCAAAATTTTGTTTCAAGAGAACAATCAACCTGTCATGTGCTTAGTAGCTTTAAAATAAAAAAAATTGACTACTTGAAGTCTTAGGTTTTGAACCTTCTTCATTATGACTTGATGCTCTTTTCTTCTCATAAAAAATCCTCTTTCTGCATTTGCTATATGATGATCTCGTTTGAGGAATGATATTCCTCTTGACTCCCATAGCAATAAGTGAGAGTGCTTGTGCATCTCCAGAATCCCATCTAGATTTCTCTTCTATAGGAAGTAACTTTATAATTTCGTTGACTCTAAATAGGTACTTGTCATTGACAATATTTGATAAGTCCTTGGGAACTAACAAGTTCATCATCATAAAACTCCACATCGGATTATTGGACATTCCCTCAAGCGTGTCGTCTTGTTCCAATCGATCTCTATAGTCATTCGTCTTGGAAACAAGCTCTGATACCAAATGTTGGAAGCGAGGTAGGGCCAAATAATAATCACAAGTATATTCCAAGATCTTTCTAACACTTAGAACCTTAGCACATAACACACCTTGACCAAATTAAATGAGATGAATGACAACAGAATAAAGAAGAGACAATTTTAAAAGTGTAGCAGCTGAATGCTAACTACACACTAAAAATAATGCTAAATATCAATATACAATGTGTGTAATGATACAAACCTGAATATAGGCTGAATGAAAGGGTTGTAGGTACAAAATGTAGAGAGAATGTGCCTAAGAGGTAATGTGCAATTGGAAGTGAATATAGTGTTAGAATCAGTAAAATCAGCAAACCTTAATCTGAAAACAGGTCATCTCTGATGATGAGCAGCAGCTATGTCTTCCAAATCGTTAAAGAGATAGGTTGAACACCTAATACAACAGCAATAATGAAGAAAACCTGAAATTAGAGGCTACTATTCATAAAAATCAGCATGCACACTTGAGCAAGTGTGTAGAAGATGAAGGGTAGCTTTCAAAATCCTCCAAAATCTGCATATACTCCTTGAAGTAGACCTCCTAACTCAAAGCCTTAAAACCTTATCCGTGAGATTGCTCAAGAATTGATGTCAATATTTTGCTAATAGGTTCTCTATTGCCTTAGACCATGCAAAAATCTACGCCAAAAGCTGATTGAAAAAATCAAAAGCATAAAACACTTTTTTGTTTTTGCACCTTAAGTTATTCAGATAGTTTTTTGGAATCAATTTGATCTCAACCATTGGATCATAAGCTTTTTGTACTTCAAAGCTCCGCCGTTAGATCAAATTTTAATAAAAAGCATAATTAGGAAGAAAAATTAGGGTGATTTAGGTATCAGCTGGTGGAATGCTATATATCATTAGAAAGCTCTCAAAGACTACTTCGAGGTGAGCCAATGAAAATTTTTTGACCATCTTGACTAAGTCCAAAATTAGGATTTGCTGGAAATCTGGTAATTTTGGGCTATTCTGATATTGTTTTCTAACAAGAATTGCATAGGCGACAAGGATAGCTTAGGTAAAAACTATTACTTGTAAGTGCACTCAAGGTTAGGAAGACTTGGAGTTGTACGAGGGCAAGTCTATCATGTTGGTTTCAATGAGGTTTGGATTCACTTTCTTATGGGACTTTGTTCTATATTTTTAGAGGATTGCATGATTTATTATCTCCATTGTACGATCAAACTTAGCTAACTTGGCATTCCACACTAATCTTTCACATTGTTACTCCAAAGAGGAAACATCATGTGAACTTATGTTTGATTTTATGGGAGTGATAGTTTGGAAGTTCGGTGTACATGGGAGATAGTATGCATTGATGATTTCTCACTTTTGAGATGATTACTTATGTGACTTTTTAAGGGGATGCATACACACACGCATGCATGCATGAATACATACATAGATAAATACCTACATACATGATACAAACATGCAAACATGCATGCATACATACATACATACATACATACATACATACATACATACATACATACATACATACATACATACATACATACGTGATACATACATACATACATACATACATACATACATACGTGATACATACATACATACATACATACATACATACATACATACATACATACATACATACATACATACATACATAAATACATACATACATACATACATACATACATACATACATACATACATATGTGATACATACATACATACATACATACATGCATGCATGCATATGCATATCCATATCCATATATGATATACATATACAATGTACATACATACATACATAGATACACACATACATACATACATATATACGTATGTATCTTTATGTATGTATGTATATATATCTATTCATACATACATACATACATACATACATACATACATACATACATACATACATACATACATACATACATACATACATACACACATGTTTAGATATATGTATGTATGTATATATGTATGTTTATATCTATTCATATGTATGCATGTATGTATGGATGTATGTTTTCATGCATGCAATGATGTATGTATGTATGTATGCATGGCACATTAATTTTTGGAAAGTGGTTCGTGCATTGGTCAAGCCACAAAGCATGACCCTTAAGGCATAGGTGCCTCATTCAATAGCAAAGGATGTCTTGTGTTGGTCTTCAAGAGCAATAGCTACCTGATTGTAACATGAAAAGCCATCAAGGGAGCTTTACTCTTCCTTGCCTGCAACTCTTTTTAAACGATGATCTATAATTGGGAGTGGATACCTATGTCTATTTGCATTAACTTCTCTTCAAGTTGATGCACATCCTAAGCTAACGCTAAGTTGATGCATTAACTTCTTTGCATTAACTATGTTTTTTTGGTACAAACACTATGGATGATATCCACTCGAATCTCATACATGAATCTTGGAGCTAACAGTTTGTCTATTTCTTCCTTTGTATTGGCTGAATGGACATCCATACATGTCTAAGGTCTTTGCTTGCAAGTTCTAGCTTGTGGAGTCATAGGTATCCTATGTAAGCAGATCTCTGGATCAACTTCTTTAGATTGTATGTCTGTATGTCTGCATGCCCTTATGCTTGTATGTATGATTGTATGTATGTATGTATGTATGTATGTATGTATGTATGTATGTATGTATGTATGTATGGCTGAATAGACATCCGTATATGTCTAAGGTCTTTGCTTGAAAGGTCTAGCTTCTGGAGTCATAGGTATCCTATGTAAGCATATCTCTGGATCAACTTCTTATGTATGTATGTATGTATGTATGTATGTATGTATGTATGCCTAGTTGCCTCGGGACCCATCAGGTTCCATTTTAGCATATGTATGTATTTATGTATGTATGTATGTATGTATGTATGTATGTATGTATGTATGTATGTATGTATGTATGTATGTATGTATGTATGTATGTATGTATGTATGTATGCCTGCCTAGTTGCCTCGGGACGCATCGGGTTCCATTTTAGCTAACCCTTTGCTAACTTCCTATGCTAAGCCATTAGCAACCTGATCCAAACGTGCTTCTTTTTTTGCCCAAGTGTACTCACTTATTAGCTCTCAAATTGAGTTTTAGCACATATTGAGCACCTGCATACCCTGTGTTATGTGGCAAAGTGAACCATATCAAGATACACAAGATGAAAGCATATTATAGCAAAGTCACCATACTCATTCTCGGGGGATACAGAGGTCAAGGATACCTATAGTGTAGACAGTCAAGGCTCGGCAAGCTTACGAGTTGCTCACATGTGGCAGTCGGGAGATGAAGAGGGAGCTTAGAGGAGGGATTTGAATCTTCAAGTTTCAAGCCAGTTGCTCCATCTTGCAAAAACGTTATGCTCATTGGCAATTGCTATATGATGCATCATGATTCATGGCACATGTAAATACCATGATGGCATAGTGTGCATTTGGCACTTATGCAATACGACACATTGACATATATGTTAAAGTCTAAGGACGTGTACACAATACAATATTTAATTTATCATTGTGCATAAATTATAAAGCATGTAACATGCTTATTGTGCATAGACATTATGAATGTATGTCTTTATGAGTACATATATGCTTTCTTATTTAAATTTATGTTTTGAAAAATATCATGTCCGTAAATGTCAGAAACATTTTGGTAGACTCGTCAGACGTCAAAATCTTATCAGACATCAGAAGTTAGAATCTCATCACGAATGACTATGTATGTATGTATGTATGTATGTATGTATGCATGCTTGCATGCATGGAGTGATGTGTGTATGTATGTATGTATGCATGTCTGTATGCATGCATGTATGTATGTATGTATGTATGTATGTGTGTATGTGTGTATGTACGTGCAAGATGTATGGCTCATCTTATGGGCTGATTTCAGCCTTACACTTGGATTAGCATACCTTGATTCAGTGATGATTGGGTAGGAACGTTGTATGATTTATCTCATGGGCTGATTTCGCCCTTCCAAGTGCATAGTGTATGTTTTATTAGCAAGCAATTTCCACTTGTGGAATATTTGTTCAAATTGTGACGAGTTGTTAGTTCATGCTCATGGAGTATGTGTTGTGGGTATGTGTGTGAGCATGTATTTGTTCTTAGTTCTTTGTCCACTATTGGGCACTGATGACGTTAGTTGGGATGTCATAGTCGATATTGTGTGTGATGGAGCTGATAGCTTAATGTCTTGTGGTGGATTACCATGACCTTATAGTTGCACTTTCTTTACGGAATGAAACGGGGTTTTACTTGGATTCATGCATTTTTCTGTAAAGGCAGCATGTAGTTTTCACTGATATAATCTTCATCCTAGTTATTACCAGTTGATAGGTGTGTATACCCTTTTTGTTTGTTGTCAGTGCACGTGCAGTTTTGACTTGTGGAATCTTTGTCTGTTATGACCATTTGATAGGTGAGTAAAGCTTGTCAATTATGCATTTGTTTTAATTTTTCCTCATGGTGTGTTGTGAGGTGCATCATGCATGCATGAGTGTGTATTCATTTTTAATTCCACACCCAGTATTGGGCTTAGATGACATTAGTGGGGATGTCATTGTTTAGTCCTTATTATGCATATGATGGAGCTGATGGCTATCTAGTCTTGCCGTTGACTACCATGAGCTATCTAGTTGTTATGGGGTCAATTTGGGGTCTGCTTGGATTATCTTGGTATATACCATTCTTTGTTTTTTTTTAGTCTCTCTCTTTGTGTTTGTCTTCTTTCTTTCCCTTTCAGTACGCAGTTCTAGAACTGGCATAGGCAGGTTGATTTAGACTTCACAAGAGTCACTTTAATATGCATTACAGTCTGCACCTATTTATGTAATCTATGAATTTAGTGAATTGTTTGCACACTTCTCGTATGTGGTGATCTTGAACCATACAAACAATTTCGGCAATATTTTCATATACCCATTAGTAGAATGTAAATATTGGAGATCATGGCTTCATTTACTGGTGAAGCATTACTTTTCTGATGTTTTTGTTGACACAGATATCATGTCATGATGGCACCAACATCATCATCAACAGCTACTGATACTTCTGAATTGATCGATACAGATTCTGGAAAGAGAGTGCGATTGAAAATAGTGGTAGAGAACTGTGTTAAAAGATGGTTTGAGGAATATTTACATGCTGCTCAGGAAGGTGATCATGAGATGATGTTACTTGTAGGAGCAATGTACAACACAGGCTATGGTGTACAAAAAGATCCTGCAAAGGTAATGCTGTAGCCTGATTTAGGTGTATATTTTTTGAGCTTGGTAAAGTGAATGAGTTAGTTGTTTGTGCAGGGAAAGTATTGGCTTGATCGAGCACGTCCCAATCATCAAAGCCACAAAAATCAACCATAACCTTCCATTTCTTATGAACTTGTGTTTAAAAAGTCCTGGGCATTTATTGAATAGCGCTAAAAATGAATATTCAACACACATGGAATTGGGAAGAGGTATAAATTGGGTCTAGATTCAAAAGGTCAAATGCCCTAGCACATGATATGGATTTACTTGATAATCACACTCTTGTTCTCGCTATCAACTGATACAAACATTTTTAAGTCATGATTTCTGGATTGTCTCGAGTGTGATTATCTCTATCTGTAATATTGACAATCCAGTTATTCCTTCAATCCTTCCTGACAGTGATAGGTACCAAAGTCATATTTTGTAAAGGTGACAGTGTTTCTGATTAAAAATGTATGAGAAAATTTGAAGTACAAGTAATTGAAATTTGAAGCGTAATAATATAACCATATGAATAAGTCTTCATGGTTCAATCTTTTCATTTTTGAGACAAGATCTGTTTGTCTTTTGAGGCAAGATGCTCTATTGTGCCGAATATCATTTCCTTTGGGGAAGATACACGGTGGGAATGTCTTAGAATACAGTGCACGAGGATTGAAACACTAAATCATTAAGCTAGAAAGTAATTACTGGGATCTGTAGAACTTACAAGGCATAAATTTGTCTCTCAAAGAGGAATCAGATCCTGAGAGAGTGACATATTCTCATGACTTTGGTGGCCACATTCTACTGGCCTTTGAAAATGTGGATGAGCTTGAGCCAGAAGCTCTCTATGTTTCTTGGATTATTCGTTGGAGATAGGTTGTTTTTCTTGTGATTGGTTCGGAGATTTAAAGTTGGGTGCTCAGGTGGGCTGTTGATAGAATGTATGCCATTATTCTGGCTTCTTGTGGAAGCCTAACAATGTAGCTTTGTGATGCTAGACTGTATCACCATTCTTCCATAGGGATGCCATCTATCCGTTAAGCCAATCTTTGACCATTCTGCTGTTTTCTCGTTTTACCTGCTCTTTTAACATTGGTGGCTTTGTGATGGTGTGCCTTGATCACTTTTTGTTTGGAGATGGGTAAATGGCTGCCTGAGTCATCTGTGACATATTTTTCCAGGTGATGTGGACTGTGTGTGTCCATCCTCATAATATTGTGGGTATATTGGACATGTTTGCTGTGTAAGGTCACTAATTATTTTGTACATCATTACTAGTACATGTGGAATGATTTCTTGGGGCACAACTTATCCATTGAAGCTGATGTTTTGCAAGTTTATATGCTGTGTTTGTATACTGGATGATGAATGGGATCCCCCAGAAAAACCCATTCCACAAAAGCATGTACGATGGTTATCCATAGTTTGTGCTACTTAAATCCATTAGGAAATATTATGCACGTGTACTTACAGTGCATACTATTCCAAGGGACATGCATAATTATGGATGGTATGAGATGTGGAGTATAGCATCATCATTTTTACCATCATTGGTATCCTTAAGAATTCATCATCATGACAAGGGATGGAGCTATATCTATCTATGAGTTTATTACATGCCAAAATAGTAAAATCATGCATTGTTAAAAGCACTTGCTGGTGAACTGCTTTTAGCAGATACCATACAATCAATTCATTCAAGGAAAGCTCAAGCCTATTGATGGCATACAATTCATGGATCATTGTAAGTTGCTTTTGTCTGACAATGCATGTGTGTGGGAAGTGCAGCCACCTTGCGATTTTCTCGTTTATACACGACTTTCTATTAATGTTCTGCTCTGCATATTTGTTGACTGATAGAGATGTTTGCATTTTAGTTGTGTATGTTTTTTTGTAGCTAACGGTATTTTTAAATAATTAAGAGCCTTTTCAGCAAAAAGTTAGTGTGTGATCTGTCTCTTCTGGGGCCTCGCTTGGAATCAGCTAAGAACACTGTCGAGTTGTAAAACCTATTCAGTGACAATCAGTTAAATGCGAGCTGTTTGTTTAGAAGTATCACTTGGATTCAGCTATCAGTACTGTTGAGTAATAAGAGCTCTTGCAACAAAAATTGTTGAATGCGAACTGTTTGGTAAGAAGCACTGCTTGGATTCTGAATGGGATATGATTGTCAAATTGGTGTATACCATCAGCATCTTGTGTTACAGATGTACATATGTATAATCTTATGTTATACCGTGATTTAGTTTTTAAAGACCTAAGGTGATAATGGAATACAAAGGCTACATTTGACACCCATATTAATGCAATGTAAAGTGTCACAATGAAAAGAAATATCCAATCTTAGTGCTGGTGAAAATCTTACGTACGAGGATCATTGTGATCAATATCGTGGACAACTGATTCATTTTTGAAGCTTTCTTGTGGTGGGCCAAGTAACAATATACCATACATACATCTACATGAATGAATGTGTGCGTGCTTTGCATGTGTTCTCGATGGATGGACATACATGCATGCATACATACGTGCATACATAAATACATACATTCATGCACGCATGCATGCATGCATACATACATACATACATACATATGCATGCATGCCATACGTACATGCATAACTAATGTACATACGTGTGCACATACATGTGCATGCATGCACGTGCATATGCATGCACATATGCATGCACGTACCTATATACATACGTAGGTACATATGTACATACATAAGTACATACGTATGCACATACATACATACATACATATACACATGTTCATGCATGTATGCCTATATATATACATACATGTACATGTGCACATACGTACATGTGTACATACGTACATGTGTACATACATGCATAGATACATGTGCACATACAATTACATATATACACATGAGCATACATTTATGTACATCCATACGTACATCCATACGTACATCCATACATCCATACATACATATATACACACATCGATACATATGCAAATACATACATACATACATACATACATACATACATATGTGCATCCATACATACATACATATATGCATACATACATACATACATATATGCATACATAAATGCATACATATATAGATATATGTATATATACATACATATATGCATACATACGTACATATATGCATACATACATATGCATGCATGCTTGTTATACATGTATACATACATACATACATACATACATACATACATGCATGCATACATACCTACCTACCTACCTACCTACCTACCTACCTACCTACCTACATAAATACCTACCTAGCTACCTACCTACCTACCTACCTACCTTACATACATAATACATGCATACATACATACATACATACATACATACATCATACATACATACATACATACATAAAGATGTACATGCATAAAGAAATACATACATACATACATACATATGTACATGTCATTGAAAACATTTGGGCACCTTAACATGGGTACCCTTAGATATGAACCTCCCTAACACAATCTACCCACCATTATTGGTCATTGTTTATGTATAGCACAAAAACCTTCACATGGCCTTTTTGATTACTCATGAAATGTATAATCTCTCTCTCTCTCACACACACACACACACACACACACACACACACACACATTGTATATATATATATATATATATATATATATATATATATATATATATATATATATACATACATACATACATACATACATACATACATACATACATACATACATACATACATACATACATACATACATACATACATACATGCATGGAAGGAAAGATGCACGATCAACTTCAACAAAGAACCGAAAGAGTGGTCTATTGAGAAATCCCTAGGATGTTTAGGTAGAAGGATCCATGATTGTAAGAAGTCTTCCCCCTTTTAGGAGCGACGACATGATTTCTCCTACATCATTTCCATTTGTATTCCCATGAGTGCATCTCCATTTGTGTCGAGGAATCACTCCATTTCCATTTAATTTCCATTTTATATTATCTCTCTTTGTATTTTCGTGCCTTGCCATTTTCTTCTACTTGTGTGTTCATTCTCTTTCAAGTGGAATTATTCCATATATGGTGTACTTTGGATAGCCCTCTTGAACTCTATATATCTCCCCCCATTTGTACTTGGTTAGAAGCTTGAGAAGCCTACTCCATGCTCTTGGCAAACTCTTTCTAATCCATGTGAGTTTTCTCATTTCATGGTCTACTCGCTTTTGAGTTTCACACCCTTTTATTTTGTGAATACACTCTTCTTTTCATTTTGCTTCTGCACATGTATTCTCTACATGGTATTAGAGCATTAGGTGGTCTTGGTGGTTCTTCCTTTAGTGGTGCTTTTGGAGGTGGTCCATTTGGTGGTGATGGTGCTTGTACTTTGGTGGTTGAACTTTTAACCATCAAGCTCATGCTCATAGATCATTTTGGGTAGCAATTTTGCCCATTTTTCCACCCTCCCACCCGTTGTTTCCACTCTTTCCTATTTGCCCACCCCCATTGTGGTCATATTAGTAGCATTAATCGTGCATCTACTCCATACTCTTGGCGAACTCACTCTAATCCATGCGAGTTTTCTCATTTCATGGTGTACTCGCTTTTGAGTCTCATAGTCTTTTGTTTTGTGAATACACTTCTCTTCATTTTGGTTCTGCACGTGTGCTCTCTACATGGTATTAGAGCATTAGGTGGTCTTGGTGGTCCTTCATTTGGTGGTGCTTTTGGAGGTGGTCCATTTGGTGGTGGTGGTGCTTCTCATAGAAAGGAAATTTTAGCCATCAAGCTCATGCTCATAGAGCATTTTGTGTAGCGATTTTGCCTAGTTGACCATCCTCCCACCCCTTGCTGCTACTCTTTCCTATCCACCCATCCTCATTATGGTCATATCAGTAGCATGTTTTGAAGTGTTTATCAACACTTGGCATACTTTTCTATCACTATCATGCTCATTTTGTGAAGTTTATTGAGAATCTCAAGTTGTTGAAGAGTTAACAAACACTCTTCTTTTCAATTTGTGGTATATGTGATGCCTCTCAAGCATATGTAGTACTCAAAATCACTATTCATCATTCATTTTGATCACATATGGTATGTTCTTAAAGGGATATTTTATCATCCTTCATAATTCTATGTGATTTTTTTTTGAGAGCATCACATGGAATTCAGAAGCCATCTCTGACACTCTTCTTCCACAAGCACACAAAACAATAGACATGACATCTTCCATTCTTTGATTGTACACTTGAAGATGAAGGTGAGATAGAGTCTGCTTGTTTGTTCAAACTCATGGTCTGCATACATTTCGTGTCTCTAAGTAGTCCATCAACCTGTGTGAGTCACATACCTTGCATCTTGCCCGAATCTTCACCATTTCTTTCTCCCTAAAAAAAAACAACAAGAGACAAAGATTCATCCTTATAACTAAACCTTCACCATTATTCACTACATTCAAGATTGCAAAGCCTCGCGAGTGCATAACTCATCATACATCATCGAAGTTGGGCTCCTTTGGTACGTTATCAAGAGCTGTTCTGCAGAGACCTAGAAGTCAGTCTTCACACTAATCTTGGAAGATAGGATAAGGGCTCTAGATGAATAAAAAATGAAGTTTTTCATGGGCATTCAGAGGAAGCCTATGTTTAAACCTCAAAAGGAGCTATTGGGTAGTTCTCCATGAGTGTAGGAGGAAAAAGAAGGTAGCTCACTGCTTGGACTAGTATGGTTGGCTTGGGAAAACTCACTGGCAGAGATAATCTCTTTGTAGATAGATAGATAGATATATAGATAGATAGATAGATAGATAGATAGATAGATAGATAGATAGATAGATAAATAGGTAGGTAGGTAGGTAGGTAGGTATGTATATATATATATATATGTATGTATGTATGCATGCATGCATGCATGCATGCATGTATGTATGTATGTATGTATGTATGTATGTATGTATGTATGTATGTATATATGTATATATATATATATATATATATATATATATATATATATATATATATATATATATATATATATATACATACATACATACATACATACATACATACATACATACATACATACATACATACATACATACATACATACATACATACATACATACATACATACATACATACATACATACATACATACATACATACATACAGAGAGAGAGAGAGAGAGAGAGAGAGAGAGAGAGAGAGAGAGAGAGAGAGAGAGAGAGAGAGAGAGAGAGAGAGAGAGAGAGAGAGAGAGAGAGAGAGAGAGAGAGAGAGAGAGAGAGAGAGAGAGAGAGAGAGAGAGAGAGAGAGAGAGAGAGAGAGAGAGAGAGAGAGAGAGAGAGAGAGAGAGAGAGAGAGAGAGAGAGAGAGAGAGAGAGAGAGAGAGAGAGAGAGAGAGAGAGAGAGAGATTTTACGTCTATGATAGGTAAAAGTCGGCCTATGAGACAAAAGATAAGATACATGATGCGGATGTCATCCGTCTGTCACAAAAGTAAAGCAATATCATAAAAAGCTAATACAATCTAATCTCAAACATGTGTGGTAAAATACTAAGTCTGATGGAGCCCTATCTCTGGGGGTATATGCATGTCTATATGATGAGGGAAATACAATCATGAAGATGCATCTGTTTACTAGCTCCATCCAATGATAATGGAGGGGTGGAGGATGTGATACATAGGTGGAGCTGGTGCTAGAGTTGCCTGTATGAAAGCTATAAGGTTTGATCTCATCAGGGCTACTCACTCCACAGTCGCGTCACGATGAGATCAAATCTCCTCTATCTGCCTATGGTATAGCCTCACTCCTCTGAGTGCTGTGGCTCATGGTCATCATCTAGCTCGGCTCACCTCATCATGCTTTAGTGTCACTCCTTGCTTGGAATCAAGTGGGGAGGGAACTCTAGACCTCTGGAAAAAATCAGTGATTTGTAGTTGTGTAGCTGTGGTAAGAGTGCATCTCTATGCCTCTGAATCTCTATCAAGAAACCTCCTAATTGTCTCTGATGTCAAGAGTCCATAATCTCTCATAGGGTGGGCTGCCCCTGAACAAAGTCTCATATCTATCTCTAATATGAGTGTATGCTTTGCATCGACATATGAAATGCTCCTCACTCTCCACCTCGTCTCTAGAGAGAGAGAGAGAGAGAGAGAGAGAGAGAGAGAGAGAGAGAGAGAGAGAGAGAGAGAGAGAGAGAGAGAGAGAGAGAGAGAGAGAGAGAGAGAGAGAGAGAGAGAGAGAGAGAGAGAGAGAGAGAGAGAGAGAAGCTAATGGGCTCCGAATGGGCCAAGGTGTGCACTGAAAGGTCGGATGGTGTTAGGGGTATGGAGAGAAGGGACATGATGTGAACCATTGCCTGCACAGATAAGTAGATGCATCCACCATGTTTTGCTCAAGATCGAGAAAACCTACATGATTGGATATAGAGATCATATAAACAAAGGCACATTCCTTCTCTGTTATAAGCACAACAGAAGAGAGTCCTTCTTCAAGCCTTTCTCCAAAACATAGCAGCAAGCTTGTCCATTGCTTGGGGTGAAGCAAAAATGAAGCCCGTGTGCAAAGTGTATAACTGTTCCTCATGTCTATTTGAGCGTGAGATTTTATTTGCCATGCCACGTGACTAGACACAACTGCATTCATAATCAAACTTGTAACATTTGGTATTTTTCAATTCATTGCTTTGGAACTTTTTAGTAGCCATGAGGATAGCTGTACTTTGTCAAATTTTGACATCATTATTGATATCAAGGTATGTACAACTCACCACACTTTTTGAATTAGATACTTTTGAGCTCTCCTTATGCACAATGCTACTTCAAAATGATCATGCACATTTTCTTTGAAGCTCAGGAAGATATTGACTTCAAACTAGGAGCCCCATGTTTCTTCTCTTAAGTGGATGCATGAGTCCAAAGTCTTTTCAAGTGCACCTTACAAATTGCTACGAATGGTTTAGTAACTTACAACAATGGCTCATATTTTACCCTCCTTAACTTGGGGTCACATGGGACAATTCATATTCTAAAGCTTCAAAGTCTTATCACTTAAGCAATATTTGTGACTCTTACTCCATCTTTGGCTTTCATTACTTTGTAATCAAGTGATTATTTTTGGTCCTAAGTAACCCAACCTACTCTTGTATCTAAGGGGTTTCTTTTTGAGGATACCACATCTTCATTAGGCACACTCTTTGACACAAAGTGCCTTCTATTTTGTAACTCATTCAATATAAGAATTTTCCATTGTGTCTGCTTTGGGAGGTTATTCTAAGCCCCCAAATGTGTGTTTCTCTGAGCATTCGAGGACTACTCTAAGCCCCCCAAGTGTGTTTCTCTCTGAGTACATTTTGGGCTATTCTAAGCCCCATCCAAGGTGTCAAAGAGTGTAGGGATACTCTAAGCTCCCCCCCCTCCCCCCTTCCAACCTATCTCAAGTTTTTGTGCTAGTTCTTACTTCTTTTATGCCAATTTTTATGCTAAAAGATGAGAGATTAAAGAAAACTAACTGTAATCTATGAAAGGATATAATTAGGGCATATTTATACACCAACCTATTAAATGAAATAATTGAAGCTACAAAGTTTAAAACAAACAAGGATAGTGATTTCACTGCTTGGAAACTTTTGGAATGTCAAAGACAAGAGAACTTTAGGACAATTACTTGTAGCTTGTGAGGAGTTGACCAAGGGCCACATTACCTGTTGCAAAACATCCCTTATAGATTGGAAAATCTTGGAAGATCTTTATGAGAACAAAACTCCTAAAATCTATGCCTTAGAAGCTAAGTTCCACAACTTCTCAATTAGGCCCCAGAATCCCATTATTAAAGTTATTGCTGCCTTTGAAAATTACCAACACAAGCTCGTGTTTTGTGGCCAACAAGTTTTTAGCGAGGAAATGGCCATTAGACTTCTTAAAAAGCCTCTAGACCTTATGAAAAATTTTTGGGAACCCTTTACAATCGTAGCCAAGTATTGACTTGGGAAGAAGTACGACAACTTTTGTTCCTCCACGACCCTTGAGAAAAATCGTCATCCTTGCAAGAAACCATGATGAAAGCCAAGGGACATGCTAGTCACAACTCTAGCAACACATCTAAACAAAGTTCAAGCAATTCCTCAAAGAAATTTAGCTGCAATTATTGTGATAAAATGGGGAACGTTGAGAAGTTCCACTACAAAAAGAAGAATAGTTCTAAAGCCTCTACCTTTAGGAACCAATCTAAGTTCTTTGAGCATAGGTCTCACTATTCCCAACAAGACTCCATTTGACGCCTACTACGGAGGCAAGCCTAATGTCAATTACTTTAGAGTATTTGGAAGTGAAGCTTTTGTACATGTGCCAAAGGAAATCGAAGCATCCACCCATCTACACTTAAGAGGGGGACATAATTATTTCTAAGAAAAACTAAGAGGCAGGTACTTCTCACCAACCTAGAAGATCTCAAAGGCTCATTGAAAAGCAGCAACGTGAATGAAGTCACTATGTGAAGTATGCATTTATGAATCAAATTCAGTAGATTCTAGAGCCTTCCAACTACAAAGAAGCTGAAGGTAAACCTGAGCGAGAAATGCGAGGAGATGACTGGATACCATCCAGAGATGAGCTGGTGTTGCAATAATCCTACTCTACACCTATCAATATGACTTTAGGGAACTTTAGTAGACAACTTCAACTTCCCAAATATGCCTTTAGACCCACTATGTGGTTTGGAGAATCATTGCCAAATGTTTGTATCAAAACAAATAACTTGCACATAGAAGCACTATGAAAAACTTTCTATTTTTTGACTTGAACCTCTCAAAAAAATGCTCAGTTCTTATGTGTATGTGAGTGTGTGTATGTGTATGTGTGTATGTATGTTTATATGTATGTGTATGTGTGTGCATATGTATGTGTATGTTCATATATGTGTGTGTATGGGTGTGTATGGATGTGTATGTGTGCATATGTGTGTGTATGCATGTATGTATCTATATGTGTATGTGTATGTACACATGTGTATGTGTATGTACACATGTGTGTATGTGTATGTACACATGTGTGTATGTGTGTATACATATAAATAGAAAGAAACACAAACAATATACCTTCATAGTGCCAAAATACATACATTAATCCATCCAAGAAGGATCTTAAAGATTGAGAATAAGTAAGATCGCACTTAGTTGTGTCAAAAGAATTACTTCATAGATGTGCTTCACAGATTCTTCTTGAAGCTATTTCTCATTTTTAGAAATATCAATGCTTTCACTGTCATTTTGATACCGATCCTGAATAAGATCTACTATGCCATCATTATCATCGTCCTCATCATCATCATCATCATCATCATCATCGTCATCATCATCATTGCACAAATCTTGTAGTTTGTCTTCTTTTGAAAATAGTTATGTCAATCTTGCATATTGGTAAAGATCACTTTTGCATAGCCTCCTCATGGAAATTCGGATAAACAAGGTCTTAGTGGCAACCCTAAATGGTATGGTGGAAGATCATCAATATCATACATTGGAATCTACATACATGAATAAAAACACTAAATAAGTATCGTTCTTTGAAAAGAGTTCTTATTAATTAGAGTTTTAATTTCCCCACAAGACAGACATAAAAAAAGTGCTAAAAGATCTTGGTTTTGAATGCTCACTAAAAGGTGTGGAACGCTTAGAGCTAGCTATCATGTATTAGTGCAAGATTTTAGCATGGAGAAATGGTTCATGTCTCATGCAGGACATGTGGAATGCTTAGAGCTAGCTATCATGTATTAGCACCAATTTTAACATGGAGAAATGGTTCATGTATTCATGGAGAACATGTCTTCTTGGTTTCTAATGCTCACTAAAAGGTGCTCTTTGAGGTCTAAGCCATCCATAATTCACTAATAATTAATCAGCAACACACAATGAAGTAGCAGCATTGACAACTATGTATCTTGCTACATCTCTATTCATGTATGGTGATTCATGACTATTTTCATGCTTTTTAAATGTACAACTAGTCATCGAACTAATCGGCTAATATTTATTAAACATGCTATATTTCCATGAGTGTAAGATCTTCCATCAATATATAATCTTTCATTTTTTTCGTATGTAATCCCTCTACTAGAAAGAGAAGCTACATTTAGACATAATTTGTAAGCACTCATGCTTTGAATGTAATGCATAAGTCAATGCCAATCTCCACATCTATATATAAGACCAAAAAATGACATAAGTGTGACTTTAGAGTTTGGAGGCACATACAAATCCTCTACAATAAAGAGACTATGATCAACACCAATGATAGTGGAGGGAGAAATCATATAGCGATTACCCCAAAAGTTAAAAACCTCTCCGTCTAAAGGAAGTGGTCCTCCATGCCATCTTCCATATCTTCTTCTATCATATGTTTGTAATAGAGGACGATCATGAGTTGGTAATGGATAATCTTCACACATTTCAATCTGTAAATCAGGAGGTAGAGGATTTCAAGAAACCTTGGCTTGTAATTGATAAAATGCACATCCGTGACATGTAAAAGGAATATTAGCATTTTTAGTAGCAGAATCATCATCATCATCGAGTAAATACTCCAATCATAGCCTTTCATACATGCCATAACAAATATTACACCAACATATATTATGCTCTTGATAGTAAAAATGATCATAACTCCTATTGGACAATACACATGAAGTCCTTCCATAGATAGGAGGTGGTGACATACTCTGTGATCGATCCGAATTTGATTATAACATAATAGTAAATGAAAATGTATCATTCATATATTTATCTATCAAATATTAGAACTAAAAGATCAATATGTTTACAATAATAAGTCCTTGAACAGGTAGGAGAAAGTGGTGGAGTTCTCTCTAATTGATCAAAATTGTGTAACAAAAAAAGGGTATTAATATTAATAATTTCATTATATACATACATATACATTCACATGTGCACATTTAAACATTCATACATATCCACATTCACATGTACATATTTACACATACATACATTTTCAAATTTACATGGATACACATTTTGACATATAAATACACATACACAATCACAGAAATACACATTCACACATACACATTTACATACATTTGCACATGCACAATGCGTGCACACATTCACATCCATATGCATGTCTATAAATTAAAAGTTTCATTGTATTCTGATCCATATTTTTTTTTGTTATGTATGTGTGTGTGTACTTGTGTGTATGTGTGTGTATTTGTATGTATGTGTGTGTATGTG
>CM035426.1:110388693-110401193 GCA_020310875.1 Ceratopteris richardii | reverse complement strand
GGAGAGTAAATTGATAGGAAGCACATGGATCGGAGGATGTTATGAGCAAACACACATTCCAAACCTGCAAAGCAAGGAGGATCATACATGACGTTTTAGGTGACATTGCATTACCTTGCAAGAAGTAATATTTGGTAGGTAATACAGTAGGAAATTTCCAAAAATGTTCAATGTGTAGAGTTTAAACACTAAGATCCATTGTTCTTAGGAAGATCTGTAGGTGAGGAAATTAAGACTTTGCTCGTATATTGCATTTTTATTTCCCTCTCAAACTTTCAGCTTTCATCAGGGCATAAACTTTGTATCATCAAAAAGCCGAAATCAACAACAAGATCTCCACGTTGAGCCATGCATAAAATAGAAAGCACTGCTCATTTTTTTAGGGATGCGCTATCTATAAATTTCAAGGTTATGCAAGCTTACCCTAAGTAATTTATGCTTTCATCTCAACTTTTGAGGGTTGCTATCACTCAAGAAGCTAACCAAGCAAAAAGTATGGATAACTATTGGAAGTACAATTTCTATTCTTTGTATATCATTTGAATTGTGTTATTTTCATTAGATAGCATACTCACACTTATTGATATGCACTTATACACTTATACACTTATACATGATGAAGATGCACTTTCACACATATACACATATACACATGCACACACATATATACACACAGATACATGTGCACATACACTTAGACATACACACATATACACATGCATATGCACAAACATTTCTACAACCACATAAAAAGACTTACATGCATGCATTATTGCATATATATATATATATATATACACACATACACACATTAACATATATGTAAATACATGTATATGCACATCCACATGCATGCACATTCACATGCATGCACATGGATGCAAATGGAAATGCATCCACATACACATGCATGTTTCCTACATATACACATGCATATACATACATTATACACATATATACACATATATATGCACATACATACACACACATATACACATGCACACACACATGCACATACCTACATATACACATATACATTCACATACACACATATACACATAGAGTTACACATATACATGCACATACATATACACACACATACACATGCACATGCACATACTCATACACACATATACACTTACACATGCACATGCACATGCACATACATACATATACACACACATACACATGCACATACATACATATATACACACATACATATACACTTACGTACACACATATGAATGAGTTATATAATTAAAGTATTAAAACACATGCTTAATATAAACAATAATAACAATCAATAGAACAAAACTCTTCATTACTTAATACCATACACACAATTCAAAACATAACTGAAATGAAAAATATATAGATACAAAAAAATATATATATATAGATATCAATGTAAATACATATAATCCAATGTCATAATCAACTAGAATCCTAATCATCATCATCATCATCAGCAGCAGCATCATGATCATCCAGATCATCCTCATCCTCATCGTCATGATCACCCTGTGACGATCGAGATCGTCCCTCCTGTGTCTGTCTCTCCACCTCATCCATATTTGTCTCTCCATAATACTCCTATATTACATATAACAAACATAAATAAGGAAAACAATTAAACCATTCATAAAAATAAAATAATTATATAAAATTTAATAATACTCACAAAGGCATCAGGATGATCTTGCATATACTCGCTCAAATGCTGATATCCAAAATGTGTAGCATACTCGATCTCATGTATCGTAGGATATCGGCCATAATCCTTTCACTGCATTGAAACAAATAAAAAAGATTAGTTGCTTGCATTTTAACTAAAATAAAAAATATACTCACAATAACACATATACTTACAAATGTAGCTACAAAACAATTATGGACCATTTGTCCTCGGTGCGATGTGTGGCCCGACTCCACTCTCTTCTTTGTAGCAGCCCGTTTATTTAAGAAAAAAAAACATAAATTAAATGTAAAAAATTACTAAAATATATAAAAATTATAAATATAAACTATTAATTTGTGTACCTTCTACTGAGGAAATGACTTTTGAAGATGTAGCTGTCTACGAAAAAACTGCCACGTCTCAGGTGGTGTGTTAGGCCGCCTCTTATTTTTTTCCACCATACAATATCTCTTGTTAATTTAATCTCAAACAGAAAAAAAAATCAGAATACATACACATATATACACACATACACATACACATACCCACATACACATATACATGCAAACATATACACATACATATATGTATACATATACACATATACATATATATAACATAAACACACATATACATATCCACACATATATACGTACACACACATGCATGCGTGTATGTGTAAATGTGTATATGTGAATATATGTGTATGTGTAAATATGTATATGTGAATTTTTTGTGTATGTAAATAATCAGATTATTAATATCAGATACCATTATTTGTAGATTTTGATCAATCAGATGGAACTCCACCACCGTCTCCTCATCGTGCAACGACTATATACTATAATTATATTAAACATTTAATTTTAAATATATTTGATGGATACATAACTTATATATTTTTTTGTTTCTTATTATGTGCAGATTCTGATCAATCAGAGGGTACTCCACCACCTCCTACCCATGCAACAACTTCACATGTGTCCTTCAATAGGAATTATGATGAATTTTACTATCAAGATACAAACATATGATAGAAGAAGATATGGAGGATTGGATAGAGGACCACTTCCTTTAGATGGAGAGGTTTTCAAATTTTGGGGTAATCGTTATATGATTGCTCCATCCACTATTACTAATGCTGGTCGTGGTCTCTTTATTGTAGAGGATTTGTATGTGCCCCCGAACTCTGAAGTCACTCTTATGTCATTTTGTGGTCCTATATATGGATGGGGAGATTGGCATCGACTTTCACGTTATGTTCAAAGCATGAGTACTTATGGAATATGCTTGAACACAACATCCCTTACTAGTAGAAGGATTTTACATGCAGAAAATGAAAGATTATATATTGATGGAAGACCTTACACACATGGAAATATAGCATGTTTAATAAATAGTAGTCGAGGGTTACATAAGAGTTCAAGGACTAATTGCACATTTGAGGAGCGTGAAAATAGTCATGAATCACCATACATGAGTAGAGATGTATCAAGATACATAGTTGTCAATGCTATTACCACATTACATGCCGGTGATGAACTATTAGTGAATTATGGATGGCGTAGACCTCCAAGAGCACCTTTTTAGTTAGAGAGAATAAAAATTTTCTATCCATATTTAATATCTTATATAATTAATTTTATATTTAAAGTTTACTTTATATTTATTTATGGAATACTAATGAATTTTATTTATATGTGTAGATTCCAACGTATGATGTTGATGATATTCCTCCATACCATTCACAATTGCCAGTAAGACCTCATTTATCAGAAGCTTCTATGAGGAGGCTACACAAAAATAATCCTGTGGAATATGCAAAGTTGAAAGATCTATATTCAAAAGATGATAAAGCACAAGATTTGTGTGACAATGATGAAGATGATGGCATGTCAGATTTTATTGAGGATTGGTATCAAAATGACAGTGAGAGCATTGATATTTCTAAAAATGAGAAATATCTTCGAGAGGAATGTCTAAAGCATGTATATGAAGGAAGTCGTTTGACACGACTAAGTGCAAGCTTACTTATTCTCAAACTTCAAAATCGTTTTGGATGGAGTAATGTATCTATTTTGACACTATTAAGGTATAATTTTCAATTTTCTATCTACTTATATATATATGCATAAATATATATGTATAAATACATGCATATATAAACATACACATAATATACATGAATGCATACACACATATAAACATACACACACATATAGACATACACACACATATACACTACATACACATATTATGAGAGTAAGGTCAAATTATACATACCTGTATCGAATGAAGATGTTTTGTCCATCTAGCCTTTAGAATTGTCCACCTAACCTTTAGAATCTTCTTGACACATATGTTTCTCCTATTTTAGTCGACCTAATACCTGTGCTGCTAATTATACAAATATTAAATAGCAGTTACCAAGGAAGGTATTAAGCCACATGTAAAATGGGAGGAGCAAATCTATCTTGAAGATTTTGAAGGATGGAAAAATAATTTTAAAGGATGGGCGAACAAAAAGTTTCAATTCAATGCAGGTTTTTATTCTTACTTTAGATAAGGTAAGAACAAGAACTTGATTTGAATGGACCCTTTTTGTCCACCCATCTTTTAAAACTATTAATGCATCTTTCAAAATATTCGTGAAAAATTTGATCCTCCCATTTTACATATGAATAAATACCTTCCTTGGTAACCGCTATTTAATATCTATAAACAGCTTAGAAAGACAGGTAATAGATTGACTATAAAATGGGAAACTGCTAGACGATTCAATGGTCTAGATATGAAAATCTTCAAACCACAATATACAAAAAACAATTAAAAATAAAATAAAATATACACAGCTACACATGAATACATACATATATACACATTCATACATACACATACACACATACATACATACATACATACACATGTATACACACATACATATACATATATGCATACATATATATACATACATATACACCTATAAAACACATATACATACATATATACATATACACATACTCATATGTATACACATGCACATGCATATTCACATCCACATACACATACACATAAGCATACACGTATATAAAATTATATGCATATATATATATGTATATTTATTTTTTTACTTTTTTTAATATATCTTTTTTTGATGAAATTACAGGTTATTATCTGAAAAGTTTTTACCAAGTCAGAATATTCTTCCTACCTCACATGATGAAATGAAGAAGATAATCAACAATCTTGGCATAGATTATCAATGTATACATGGATGTCCTAATGATTGTATTTTATATAGAGGTGAATATGCAGACTCTTTGACATGTCCCAAATGTCAATCTCCTCAATATAAGGGTGAAGAAGGTAAAATCCCAAAAAAGGTATTGAGACATTTTCCATTGGCTCCACGGATTAGACATATGTTTCAAAGCCCCGAATTATCAAAGCTTTTGACTTGGGGACATGATCATAAAAGTACTGATGGAATAATCAGAATTCCTCATGATAGTGTTGCTTTTTAGCATATTGATTCTACATGGCCTGAATTTGCACAAAATCCACAGAATCTAAAGTTAGGAGTTGCATTAGATGGGGTTAATCCATTCTCCATGAAATCCAGTAAATGGTCAACATGGCCAGTGGTAGTCATAAACTACAATCTTCCGCGATATCTTAGCATTAAAAGGAACATTTAATGCTTTCACTTTTAATCCCATGCAAAAGATAAGTTAAAGATATGAATATATATCTTGCTCCTCTCATTGACGATCTCCAAGAGTTATGGAGAGGTATTAATTTCATTGATGTATCGAAAAGCATCAATGAAAGACATATTATGGTTCGTGGTATTGTGGCTTGGACTATTCACGATTTTCTAGGATATGGTGTTTGTTCAGGTATTGATGTAATTTTTTTATTCAATATGCATGTAAATAAATATGATTTAATCTAATTATATTTTTATCATTTTCATGATGCAGGAATATCTACTAAGGGTTATAAAGCTTGTCCATATTGTGGTGATTGGTTGAGATCAATCTATAGTAAGAATCTCAACAAAAATATTTATCTTCGACATCGACGATTCTTGCCTGATGATTATCCATTAAGATCTAAAAGAGAAGTGATACATTTTAATGGAAAGCTTGAAACACGTCAGTGTCCAAAACCCATGAAGCCTATGGATTGGTATAAAAAATGGAGAGATGGACCTCTGATAGATCCAGAATAAGAAATCTTCAGTGATGATTTAGATAATGAGTATGTGAAGAGAGGTAAAGGAAAATTGGCACTCGCAGAGAACATATCAATATGGTATTCTTTGGAGTATTGGAAAGAGTTAAAAGTATGTCATCTTCTTGATCCTATGCATATATTAAAAAATATTGGTTATTCACTATGGCAGCATCTTCTTGGACTAAAAGATACCATAGCATCAAGGAATGATTTGAAAGATCAAAAATCCAAACCAAAGTTATGGCCAGTTTTTGACAGACATCGACAAAAAAGGACTTATGCACCTATTCCTTGGGTACTTACAACAAAAGAGATACAAACTATCAACAATAGAATTCAATTGATTAAGAGTCCTACAAGATATGGAGCATATTTTCAAAACATGTTTACTATGGATGATAAGAGCTTATCTGGGTTAAAGACCCATGACTGGCATAACTTTTTGAAACATATTTTACCTTTGGTTATCGATGGATGTACAACGAAAGGAGTACGAGATGTGATCTATCGTCTTGGATCACTTATAAGGTAATTATGATACTTTTATATTTAATATGTATGAATATTGGATATCTTTTATTTTTTAATTAACTTCTTTATAATTTTTTTAATGATATGTATAGGTGGATTACATCCAAAGAGATTGACAAAAGCTCGATCCCACAAAAAAAATGTGAATGCAAAGAGCTACTATGTTTGATGGAGAAAGAACTTCCTACTTCAGTTTTTGATATTCAGGTTCATTTATTAGTCCATCTTGTAGACGAAATAGAGATTGTAGATGTTGTCAACACTCGATGGATGTTTTGGGTCGAGCAATTTATGGGAATATTAAAAGGTTATGTGCCACAAAGAGCGAAACCAAAAGGATCCATGGCAAAGGGTTGGATGCTTGAAGAGTGCATGTATTACGTTAGTGAGTACCTTGAAAGAGTTTATGAAGAAGCTCCACGTGCATGAAACAACGAGTCTTCTTAAAAAATAACAAATGAGGTATTATCAGGTAAGGGAGTTCCATTCTTATTTATATTTCAAGAAAAAAATGATGTTTCTACTTTTATAGCATATAATAGCGAATGCATGCAATCATTCCTTAGCGAGTACAAGGAACTTCAAAATCTCTGAAGTAAAAGGTGAAAAAACAAAAGATATAGACGTAATCTCCATAATAATGAAATTACATATATATCTTCTTTCACGGATTGGTTATATAGTCGTTTGCAATGCGCCAATGCAAATAATGAAGAAATCTCAGATGAGCAGGGAGAGTTAATGATAGGTTGTGAACGAAAGGTAATTTTATTAAAAAAATATTTTATTTTTTTCATATATGTATATTAGTTTCTATTTACTAATTGAATTTCTTTTGTAGGCTCGAATGTTCACTAATATGTGGGCTTTTGGACAGCATATTAGAATCAAAGCCATTGATTCTTTATGTAAAGCAGAGGATTCTAGTATTGTTGCTTCTTTCAAGCAACTATCACGTGCTATCTCAAAAGACACGAACCTTATAGATGGCGAACTTGGTTACGTAGGAACTATTGTTGGTATCTATGAAATTTCATTTCATACATTCAAACAGGTAGAAAAAAGTTTATATTTTTTATGATAGAGTTAGGTATTTTTTAAGCACCTAATAATGGGTTTTTGTTGTTATATATTTTGATAGGTCATTTTGAAGGTTGACTGATTTCGAGCCGAGTATAAAGGTAGTAATTCCACATTAAGAAAGGAATTATCTGGGTTTTGGGCAATTGATTCTTCCAAGGTAATGCGATCTACTAAAGAACAATATATTCTTCCTAGGCATATTGAACAAGCATTTTTTTATAAAAACCCAGATGCTCATCCTTGGTGGCAAGTCATTCATGTGCAACCTAGAGGTAGGTCATTGTTTGAACAATTTATTGTTAGAGAGATCGAAGAAAGTCCTCTTGATGATTTAGCATCAGATACTGATACATCAACATCTGAAAGAGAAATTAGAATTATTATATGTGATAATGATACTAATCTTTTTGATGAAGAGGATAATTCTCTACATGCTGATTCTACTGATGAGGAAGAGGAATTATCAGAAACAGATATTAATCCATCAATAGATGATGTGACTCATGAGAACATAGATTTAACAATAGAAGAAATAAATGAAATCAATAAGGATAATGAAGATGAGACTATATTGATGTCTTACCAAAATGATGGCAATAATGAAAACATATGAGCATATTAGATAGTAAATTCTACTCTAGTTATCGATCAATAACTTGAAGCTTCTGAATGGATATCAGATAATAGATTTTTTATTAACTTGAATGGCGATGAATCCTGCTAGAGAGATGAAATCATGTTCTTTTAAGTTAGAATATGAAGCTCGGGGGTATGCCTAATTATTTTATATATAGCTTTATCTTTGAGGAGCAAATTTTTATCATGTATCTATGCATATGTGTGTGTATTCATGTGTATTATATGTATACATATGTTAGTATGCATATATATGTATTTCATGTATATGTATGTGTTTGCATGTGTGTGATATATGTATACATGTGTTAGTATGCATATGCGTATATATGCATATGCATTTATGTAAAATATTCATGTATTCATGTAATATATGCAAGTGTTTATAATTGTGTACATGTATATATGTATATGTGTCTATGTGTAAATATGTACATGTAAATATGTATGCATGTATATATATAATTATGTGTGCATGTAGCCATGTATATGTGATGTGTACATGTATATATGTATATGTGTCTATGTGTAAATGTGTACATGTAAATATGTATGCATGTATATATATATATTTATGTGTGCATTTAGGCATGTATGTGTGATGCATAATATATCTAGTCCATTTTATATTTATGTATGTGTATCTACATGATGTGTATATATCTTTATATATATTATGATCCTCGTTGATTCGAGTAGCTATATATAGAGGCATAAGATTGGGAAGAGAGACATCTCTCTAGTAGGACATCGGAGGAATAGATGCAATGTGTACATATACTTCAATCATATGGCTAAAAGGTTGAATTAGAGTTTTTAAATTAGGGGTTTTAAAACCCTAATATCAAAGTTAGTGTTTTCAAATTAGGAATTTTGAGACAGGATTTATTTATTTATTTATTTATGCGTATGCATGTGTTGTGTATGTATGTGTATCTATATGTGCATATGCATGTGTTGTGTGTGTGTATATATGTATGTGTATATGTATATATGCATGTGTATATGTATATATGCATGTAAATATGATTATATGAGTCTATGTGTGTGTACATATGATTATGCATGTGTATGTCTATGTGAGTATGTGTACGTGTATGTGAGTATGTATATGTGTCTATGTGTATTCATTATATGTGTGTAACTGCATGCATGTGTATGTGTGTGTAAAGATGTGTCCTCTATAAGAATTATGTCATCAACGTATATGCACATGTAAATGAACCCATCATCACTTGCTTTAACAAACAAGCTACTATCTGCTTTAGACACTTGGAAACGAAGCTCCTTCAAGAACTTCAGAAGTCTATAATTCCATGCCCTTGGGACCTACTTCAAACCATAAAAAGCTCTCTTGATCTTACATACATATTTTGGATACCTTTTATCTTTGAAACCTTCTAGTTGCTCCATAAAAACATAATCTAAAATGTAACCATTTAGAAAAGCATTCTTCACATCTAATTGACAAATCTTCCAACCTTTATATGTAGCAATAGCTATGAGAGACCTTATAGTTGTCATCTTTGCCACAAGACTATAAGTCTCATCATAATCTATACCATATGTCTGAGCATACCCTTTCACAACAAGCTTATATCTAGACACACTTCCATCTGCATACCTCTTTGTCTTGTAGACCCATTTGCATCCAATGATCTTCTGACTATTTGGTTTAGGAACCAAATCCCATGTCTCATTTTCCATCAATGCATCATACTCTTCCTGCATAGCTTTCTCCCAATTTTCCTTACCTTTTGCCTCTTCATATGTAGAAGGGTTTTCCTCTACTTTCACCATGTAAGAATAATCTTTAGTAGTCAAAAAAGAAGTTTCATAGCTATACCTTGTAGGTTTCCATTTGTGCCTTGATGACCTTCTGAGTTCTCCACTCTTTGAAGTTTCTGTTTCATCACATTCTGGATCAAACCTTGGCATTTCTTCAACTTCAACTTGTGCTTCATTGTTCTCTTCTTCATCAAATATTTGAACTTTTGATTTACCTTTCTTTTGATTCAAAGTTTCTTCATCACCTGCATGAATGTTAATTGTACCTGCATACCAAGTACCTTGCTCATCAAATGTAACATCTTTTGACACAAGGAATTGCTTTGTGGATGGACTCCACAACCTATAACCCATCTACTTATCATCATAACCAATGAACACACACTTTTCAACTTTAGGTTCCAATTTATGCCTCAACTATGATGGCACATATGCATAAGCCAAACATACAAACACTTCGCAATGATCTAAGGTAGGCCTCTTACCCCACCAAGCTTCATATGGTGTCATACCCTGCAAAGCTTTACATGGTAACCTATTAACCAAGTATGTGTCTGTATTTACAGCCTCATCCCACAAATAATTAGGACAATTTCTCCTTCATCATTGACCTTGCAAACTCAACAAGAGTTCTATTTCTCCTTTCTGCTACACCATTTTGTTGAGGAGAGTACTTGCAAGTAACTTCCACTGAATTCATTAGAGAAATACTCTCCCCCTCCATCTGACCTTAGTCTCTTCAACTTTTGACCTGTGATTCTCTCTGCATACACATGATAATGTTTAAATGTATTGAATACCTCTGATTTATCTTTGATCACATATATGGTGATCCACCTGGTAGCATCATCAACATAAATAACATAGTATCTTGAACAATTAATGCTAAAGTCTTTTGATGGTCCCCACACATCTGTGTGTACCAATTCAAGCTTTTTTGAATACATGAATCCATGCTTATTATATGATTGCTTATGAGCCTTACCTAATTGACATGCCTCACATCTGTATGTCATATGTTGACCTACAACATTAGGTAATCCAAGACTTGAACCATTGTTAACCATATCCTTAATACCTCTTTCATTGAAATGTCCAAGCTTTTTTTGCCAAAGATCTAACTCAGAGATCTTATGTCCTCCATAAGTGAACAAGGCATGAACAACATTGCCTTGAATCTTCAATGTGAAGAGCCTTCCTTCTTTCTTCCCTGAAACAATTTGTTTATACCCATTGCTAGGATCTTACACAAAAACTCCATCATTAGTGAACCTTACTTCATAACCTTTCTCAACAATTTGCCCTACACTAATCAAATTCTTTGGGATTGTAGGAAAATACAAAACCTTACTCAGAAGAGTGCTACCATCCTTAGCCTTCACTGATCCAATTGACTTCACATTGTGCTTTGTATTATCACCTCTTTGAACCACATGATTACTAATTTTATTGTCCAAATCAGTCATCAAAGCTATGTTACCACTCAGGTGATTGCTACACCCTGAGCCAATATAGAAGACTCTTTGATCTTCACTTTGTCTTTCACAAGTTGCATTCATGATTAAAGTTGAATCTTCCTTCTGATCTGAAGCATAGTTATAGTAGGTATTATTGTAAGCATTCTTCCAAAGCAACCTCTACTACCTCTACCTCTGAAAATACCTCTCTGATTTCTATTACCTCTTCCTCTTGAGTTAAAGTTTTGATTATATCCTCCATTATTCTGATTATTATGCCAACAATCATGAGCTAAATGATTAGTCTTACCAAAAATCCAGCAAGCTTTGGCTCCATCTTTATTACTTCTGCCTCTACCTCTTCCTTTGCCACCACCTCTTCCTCTTAGGAAGTTAGCTTGGCTAGTTGTACCTTCTTCTTCATTCAATTGTTGCTTGCCTTTGTTAAACTTTTTCTTGTCCTTTGAATACATTGATTGACCTGTACTTTTATCAACATCACCTTTGACATCTTGCTCAAAGGTTAGCATATGTCCTAGCAATTGTGGGATGATCTCGATCGTCACAGAGTGCTCACTCCTCTACCCATGATGCCACTATTGAAATAATGAAAATTATACGCACAGTAATTAGCCATAGATTATGTTTAGTGAACTTCTTCAATAACCAATAATAAAGAGAGAAAGAGAAACAAAAAGACATAGAGAGAAAGCGAGTGAGAGAGAAACCGAGAGAGAGATCTCATAAGCACAACATAGATATGAATGTTGGTTAGCTCTTTGATTACACACAACTAGAATGAGGATCAAAGACTGATGCATTTTTTTTGTTAAGGTAAAAAGCAAGCATTGCATAAGTGACAATCCACACTCGTATAAGTGATGATAAATTTCATGTGTATGTGGCTTTGATTAAGCATTGCATTAGCATCACTTATGCGATAGCATTTTAGCATCATATATGGGATGCTCCATTACCATCACATATGTGATGCTTTGGCACTATCGCATATGTGATGGCATCGCATAAGCGATGCTTTCTAACATCATTGAGAACCTTGTAATGAACCTCCCTAGTAGCCTCATTGT
>CM035426.1:110373693-110383693 GCA_020310875.1 Ceratopteris richardii | reverse complement strand
ATGAAAATACATACATATAGGCATAAAATTCACATTCATTTATTACACTCACACTCATAGACACATGAACAAAACACATACATTATTAAGTGCACTCACATATATATAGACATACAACCATTCTCACATACATACATTCTTATGTTTATGAACAGTGTCACCTCCATTCTGTATTTAGAAATCATTTTGTTTTTTTGCCTACAGGTGCTCAAGAAAAAGATTAGTCCAATCAGAAAGAAAAAAAATGCATCAAAAGATTTGAGAGAGATAACAGTTAACCATATTGAAATCAAAAAGTTTTTATTTTTTTGAGTATTGATATGGTGTTGGAAAACCTTCTAACATCTGCCCCCACCAAACTTGCACATCATCCTCGATGCGCCAACCTACAGTTCATGGAAAGCAGCATCAAATTCTTTGGAAAAAATTATAACTTGACTCTAAATAGTATGATAAAAAATGCTTCTAATTTCTAATTATGTTTGTGATAATAAAGGAAATTTATAAAATTATGTAAATTTGAATCAGAAATCATTTTGTTCAATGCATACAATTAAAAAGAAAAATTTAGAAAACCCTATAATGGTCATTTAGACAATTATAGTACTTACCATTCCATTAACCTTGTTCACAAGTAAGATTTAATTATATAAGTATGCTTTCTTCTATTTCTTAGAAATCTGCCATAAGATACATCTAACTAATTCTTCTTCAGCAGACCTCCGCCTCATATAGCCCGCAATACATATCAGAAGTGATTTCAAGATCACAACTGATTCATAATTTTTCTTTTTCTATTTTCTTCTTTTTTCTTTTTCTTTTCCCCATCTTGCAGTATCCGTTAATGTACTGCTTGATGTTATCATTTTTCTCTTTCTTTTTTTTTCTTTGCAACTTTTTTGTTTAAGGGGAAAGGCTTAACCCCTAATTAGAGCTGAGGATCTAGAAGCATGCTACAGTCAGAACTAGGATCTCATTTGCTAAACGGGTTCAAAAAATAAAGAAGCCTACCTGTGTAAAGTAAATTCACTTTTTACTAAGGGTCACAAGTCAAGTGTTCCACTCTCCTATCCTCACAACACATTATAAGTTCCCTAAATTAGATCTTCAACTTGCATACATATTCCTACTTTAATTTCTTTTTCATTATTTACATAATTTTAATAAATTTCCTCTTTATATAAAAAACAAATAAAACCCTAATTATGAAATGCATGAAAAGAAACATTTTTATAAATAGTAAAGAATAATTAGAATTAATTCACCTAATTATTCTTCATCTTCATCTTCGTCTTCCAGGAAGTCTTCGTCCAGCTCGAACTTACTGCTATCTCTTCTTTTAAATAACATTACTCTTTTCCCTGCAATTACATTCCTTAACACAATACCATCAAATTCTTGTAATTTATATGTACCTATCTCAAAAACCAAAACAACAACATATGGCCCAAACCAACGTTTAGTTAGTTTACGGTGTGCATCATATTGAGACTCGAAAGTACTATCATATACAAGCACCCAATCCCCACTCTCTATTGGTTATGGCCTCAGTCAATGTTTCTTGTCAAAGTATATTTTATTTTTCAGTCGTGATGTTTTTAATTTTTTAATAGCTACTTTTAAAATTTCATTACCCTTGTTTTAGTTGAATAATTCTTAATGATAATAATTCTTCTCTTGAAACATTATCTTCTCAATCTAAACTCATCCAATTAACTACCTGAGTATGTATTGGAAATATTGGCTTCTCACAGTACATAAGTTTAGCTGGCATAAAACCAGTTGTCCTTGTGTACATCATCCTATCGGCCCAAAGAGCAAATGGGAGATATTTTATCCATTGTCCAATATCTCCATGGCATGCTTTTGAAATAGCCTTCACTATGGAAGGATGCCCTCATTCAATTTTTCCATTTGCCTCTGGATTATAGGCACTTGTAAGAGATAATTGAATTCCATGATGTGCAAAGAACTCTCTTGCCTGTTTAGCATCTAGCTCACCTCGATCTGCTACTACTTTTTCTACATATCCAAATCTGGATATTACTTCTTCTAAAAGAAATATGCATACATTATAAGTAGTATTGGAACGAAGTGCTTTACCCTCAACATGATTTGTCAAATCTTCTCGTGCAAGAACAATGTATCTCATACCATTATTGCTTTTAGGCATGATCACAAGATCGACTACCCACTTGTAGTGAATAAAAGGGTCTCTATGCTTGATAGAGGAATGTATCTGGCATGTAACAAGTGCTCATAAATTCTTTAATAGTTACATACATCCTCGACCACCAGTAGCTTTCCCGAATCTTCTCATACGTAGTTACAAAGCCCTTATGACCAGCCCAAATGCTTTCATGCATTTCTTGCATAACTTGCACTTGAAAAAATTTTAAGCCTAGTACTCTTTGTGGGTTTCTTACCTTTCCTCTGGCATGTCTCCAAAGATATCCATCTTTCAAGAAGAAGTTGAAAGAATTCTTCCTAATGTTCCGGAATCGATTTGAGGACCAGATTGGAAAAGGTTGAAACGTACTCAGATAGTATCCTATATCTCGCCACTCTCCTTCATAATCATCTTCTCAAAATCATCTTCTCTAAATCTCTCATACGTATAGGTAGGTGTTTCATAATTGATTAAGTTTATATGTTTATCTATTGCTTCACTATCATTGTCAAACTTTGCTCTTGAGAGCATATGAACTACAGTGTTATGTTTACCAACAATATGTACAAAAGTAGGGTTAATGTTGGAGATAGACGTCTGCGGAAGCACGTGAACAAAACAAGGAAGAAGAAGAAGCTTGGAGCACAAACACACAATAATGAATGTATTACTTGCGAATGTACAAAGATTAGTAGCCCATTAGGGCAATAGGCGTATATACAAGCCGAGGGAAAAAAAACCTCCTAAAGAGGGAAAAAAGTGCCCTGACGGTCCTAGAGTGTTCACACACATCACTACCTAAATATGTCAACAAATCCCCCCTAGGAGTGATGCGATGAACAAGGAGCTGGCACTCATGTATAAGGAAGTGCCAAGCTATGTGGAAATTACTCCACAAAAGGAAGTAAGCCCAAAGCTTTGCGGAAAGCTTCAAACTTCTCCCTAGGCAGAGCCTTCGTGAAAAGGTTTGCAATGTTCTCCTACGTGGGCACATATGCCAAGCTGATCTCCCCAGCAGAGAACCTCTCCCTGACATAGTGATAATGCACCTCAATACGCTTAATGCGATCACACTGTCAATTGCGCTCACACTGTCAGTGAAGATGGTGGTGGCAGAAGACTGGCCAACACCCAAATCAGCCATAAGGCATCTGAGCCACACACACTCAACAGTCGCTGTGAAAGCTGCCCTATACTCAGCTTCACAACTAGAAGTGGCCACAGTAGGCTGCTTCTTGCTCAACTAAGATATACATGATCTACCAAGCATGAAGCAAAAATCACTGGTGGACACACGAGTGTCATAGCAACCAACCCAATTCGAGTAAAAAAAAGCATGCAAATCTGGCGGTAGTGATCCCCCCTTGGGATAAAACAACCCAAGTAGCCGAGTACCACTCAAGTAGCAAAAGATGCGCTTAACCGCCTTCCAATGCGTGAATCCTGGGCAATGCATAAACCTGCTCATTTGTGAGACAACAAACTGAATATCTGGCCGAGTAATGCATAAGTAAATCAAGCACCCAACAACCTACTGATAGAGAACAACATCAAATGCATCTCCAGCATCATGAAGACTCAATCGTAAACCTGTCTGCATAGGAGTGGCAATAGGCTTACAATCTTCAAGGCCAAAACGCTGCAATAATGTGTCAATATATTTCGTTTGACACAAAGCCATTCCACCATCAACTTGCATAAACTCAATGCCCAAATAGTGATGTAAATGCCCCAAATCAGACATCTCAAATGAGGCATGCAAATCAGCCTTGAAATCAGCAATATGCTTCTCAATAGGACCAGTGAGCAGCATGTCGTCAACATAGACAACAATGATCAGAAGCACATCATTAGCACACTTAACATATAAGGTGCTTTCAGTTGGACTGTTCTCAAAACCATGTGCAACCAGATAGGCATGTATCTTCTCATACCAAGCACGTGGTACTTGCTTTAAACCATATAATGCCTTCTTTAACCTGCACACCTGGTTTTCATGCCCTTTCTGCACAAAGCCACATGGCTGAAAAACATATACTTCTTCATGCAAGTCACCATTCAGAAATGCTGTTTTAATGTCCAACTGATGTACATTCCAACCATGATGGGCTGCAAGTGCACAAATGCTCCGAAAAGTAGTCATACAACATGTAGGTGCAAAGGTCTCATCAAAATCAATGCCTCTTTCCTGTGCATAACCCTTTGCAACAAGCCTAGCCTTATACCTGCCAACTGTACCATCAGGTTTATACTTCAGCTTGTATACCCATTAGTGCCAATGGCCTTCTTGCCAGGAGGCAAGTCACATAAAGACCATGTACCATTCTGCATTATAGCATCATATTCAGATTGCATAGCAGCCATCCAATTTTCTGAATTCTGTGCTTCATCAAAAGAAACACGCTCATTCTCATCACAGAGACTAGACGCAGCCATAGCATAGAAATCTGATGCAAAGGAGGCACTATGAGAGCCTGAACGAGTACGATATGACAAAGGTGCATCTAATTTGCTGTCACGCAAAGTCTGCACCAGCCATTTTGGCATAGTTTTTGCCTACTCAATATCAGCTCTCTCATCAACAAGTGCATCATGTAAATCTGCATCAAAAATGGAATGATTTGCATCATCATATGAAACCTGCAAAGGCTGAGAAGTTGCCTCATTAGGACCAGCACTAGAATGTCCACCTGTAAAAAGAGGCATCAAAGTATCATACATGTCTTTGGAGCTAACAGATGTCTCCTTAGTACATGAAAGCAATGGTTGAATAGCATCTTCCACAAATACAACATCACGGCTAACCAAAATGCGTTTAGTCTGTGGATGATACAGATGATAGCCTTTGCTTTCAGAACTGTACCCAACAAAAATACATTTTACTGCCTTATCATCCAATTTTTTGCGATGTTGTTCAGGCACTAGTGTATATGCCAAACAACCAAAAACACGCAGATGAGCAATAGATGGCTTGCGGTCATGCCAAGCCTCATATGGAGTGATAGACTGCAGTGCTTTAGTGGGACACCTGTTCAGTACATATGCTGCACACATGATAGCCTCAAGCCAGAAACTATGTGGTAAAGCCTGACTCTTGACCATGCACCTTGCCATCTCCATGAGTGACCTGTTCTTTCGTTCAGCAACTCCATTCTGTTGAAGTGTATACGGCACTGTACACTGGTGTTTTATCCCACGTTCAGCCAGAAATGCATTAAAATGAGAAGACATATATTCCCCCCCTCGATCAGAATGGAGGGTGCCCATTTTACATGTTGACATATTTTCAGCCAAAACCAAAAACTGTTTAAAGCACATGAACACTTCAGACTTTGCTTTGAGTGGATATACCCATGCAGGCCTGGAAAAATCATCAATGAAAGTCACGAAGTAAAGATAATTTCCAAAAGAAGGTGTCTGCATAGGACCACAGACATCACTATGTACAAGCTGCAATTTCTGAGTAGCCCGAACTGAACCATCTTTTGGAAAGGTTGAACGCTGCATTTTGCCCAAAATACAGCCTTCATAAACATGTTTTCCAGGTGCCTCAAGTTTGGGCAACGAGGACACGAGTTCAGATTTCTCCAGGCGTACCAAACTAGCGAAATTCAGATGACCAAAGCGTGCATGCCAAAGCTTTGCATCTGACATAGCCTGAGAATCATTTACTGCACATGGCAAATCATTTACAGATCTTTCATAGTCTATGAGCTTATACAGCCCACGACATAAGATGCCTGAAGCAATAATCACATCGCCATTTGACAGATCATGAACTATACACCTGTCATCAACAAATTTCACAACCAAGCCAATCTTGGCTAATGCAGAAACTGATAACAGATTCTTCTTGATCCTTGGCACAAATAAAGCATCTGACAAGGTGAAAGAACTACCATCAGCCGTATTCAAAATGATCTTACCAACTCCCATAACAGGATAAGAGGAGTTGTTGGTGCATGTGACAGTATTCCGTGTAGGGGCAAGCTCGAGTGAAGAGAAGAAACTACGCTGCGAGGTAATATGTTTGGTCACCCCACTGTCAAAGTACCAAACATCTGAGTCCACTGCAGACATGCACTACTCATGAGAAGATGGGTCAAAACTGAAAACAGTAGTAAACACCCATTCTTCTTCCTGCACAAGATTAGCAGACTCCTTTTTTGGTGTAGAAGCTTCTGCAACAACCATTCTAGCCTCTTTCTTCTTTGCCTCTTTTGCAACCAATTTTGGATAGTTCTTTATGATATGGTCATTCCCTTTACAGTACTTACAAAACAATTTCTTCTTTTCTGATTTTTTCTCATCTTTGTCTTGATTCTTCGAATGTGCAACATTTGCAGATTTCTGCTTACTAGTAGAAGAGCTCCATTTTCCTTTACCCTTCTGACTAGCCAGGAAAGCTTGATCTGCAACATGCATAATGGACCTGTTCTGCCTGGACTGATCTTCCTGCAACAGAAGAGAGACTAACTCCTCAAATGACAAGGCATTTGGATTGCCTTTCATCATCAACTGAAGAGTAGAAGCAAAACTCTGATATGAATCAGGAAGACCATTCAGAACGGTCTGCACAAGTGAGCTATCTGGTATAACCTCATAAGCAGAAATCAACTGTTCCTTCAAGTCTTTGATCTTTGTTAGGAAACTGTCCATAAAATCACCTTCATTCATGTGCTCACTCTCCAACTGTTTTCGGAGGTAAGCAACATGAGACTCATTCCTAGCTTGGTACAATGTGGCAACTGTATCCCAAACATCCTTAGCTGTTCCACAAGAGCAAATGTGAGGAATAATGACACGTTTGACAGACAAAGCTATCAATGCATGTGCCTGGGCATCTCTGCCATCCCAACAAATCTGCTCTACAGTAGGTGCAGCAGAAACAACAACACGAACAGGAATCTGTAGAATATCATCTTCGACACCATCTTCATCAGCTCCAACACCTGTATTTGCAGTACCTGTAGTCAAAGGGGTAAGAGGACGTCTTTCAACACCCTGCACAATGTTCCACAATCCTTTTGCAACCAATACATGTCACATCATATAAGCCCATAATGGGTAGTTGGTACCATCCAACTTATCCTCAATAGCCAACATACGGAATACATCATTGCTTTCAGCCATGGCCGGTGACTAAAATACCTTGATGCAGAAAATTGACTGTATCTAAAAAAGTTGAACAGAACTGCCCATATGAATTCCGCTACACCTATAGCAAACTTCAAGACGCTTATATTGGCGAACAGAAACTGGTATATACCGTTGGCACAAAAAGAAGAAATAGCCTGTACAAGCCTTGTGATAGTGCGATCGGAGGCCGAAACGGGCTCAGATCGTGATTTTGACACAACAAAACGAAGCTGTTTTGATCTCTGAAACACCCTGAGTATGCTCACCAAATTTCGTGCAAATCTGAGACTGCAAACGAAGGAGTGTCGACGGTGCCCTAGATGAAGCGATGACCTGCTCTGATACCAATTGTTGGAGATAGACGTCTGTGGAAGCACGAGAATAGCACAAGGAAGAAGAAGAAGCTTGGAGCACAAACACACAATACTGAATGTATTACTTGAGAATGTACAAAGATTAGTAGCCCATTAGGGCAATAGGCGTATATACAAGCGGTGGGAAAAAAACCTCCTAAAGAGGGAAAAAAGTACCCCGGCGGTCCTAGAGTGTTCACACACATCACTACCTAAATATATCAATAGTTAATAAATTTAATAAAGGCTATCCATCGTAGCATACCTATATCTGGAGATGAACAGTTAGCGATTAAACCTATTAACAAAAGGAAGTCAGTCTCTACTATGACATTAGCTCCTATAAAGTATTCCTTATCTATTTTTAAAGCTGTAACGAATCCCCATAATTCTCTCTTAATTTGAGGTTAGTGCAAATGAAAACAAACCTTCTTTTTTAGTGATGTGATTGTACTAAAATAAAGGAACTTGAAAAACTACCTTACCTGAAGCTACTAGATGCTGAGGTTATACTGTGCATCGTGATATTTTTTTACAACCTTTTTTAGTAAATTAAACCTAAGTACAAAGCTAAAAGTGATTGTGTATTCTTGGTCTTCTTATATGTTGAGAGGTCAGGTCATAAGACTAGCCCTCAACACCCACGGAAAAAGAGTAGCATCAAGATCTTCACTTTACTTTGTAGCTTCTTCCTTCACCATACAAGAAGAAAATAAAGTTAATTATTATAAATAAAAACTGAAAATACAACCAAAATTCTAAGCACACTAGCGTCATGTTTCACGTCGGGTTCACCAAAGATATCGAGGGGTGTGAAAGGAGGCACCCGCTCATCAGAACAGACTCATGCTAACCTCACTGTGTGACTACATGCTGGGTGTTTCTTTGTGTGCTTCAGGATCTAGATGTGTTTTTGGTGTGTGAGATTTAATAGCTAAGAGTTTATAATCTATTTAAGTTTAGTCTAAAAAAACTAAGTTTCATATGGAAGTGCATCTCTATTTCTAAGATTAGCGTTTTGATATGCTGTTAAGATAAATTCTTCTTCAGTAATACGTTTAAAAACTTCCTCAGTAATACAATTTTTAATCATGTCTGCCTCATCATTTTCTGATTGAGTTTTCCTTTTAGGAGAAGGTGGAAACAAAATTTCTCTTTCGTCAGAATCTCGGGACTTTTTCTTTTTCTTCTTGATCTACACTATGCTTGCTCTCGTTGATTTGCGTAGTACTATTCTCTAATGGAGCAGGTAAAAGCGTATTTAGAATAAAAGAGCTATCTATTTCTTTCTTTTTAGTTGAAGACTTACTTGTAGATGCAATATTCGTAAACATGAAAAGTAAAGTCTCTATGGTCCGTATGGAAGTGCGTTTCTATACCTAGATATAGTGTCTAAATATGAAGGTAAAATTAATCCTTCCTTAGTTATTCAATCTTTAATGAGATCAACTACGGCATTTTCTTTTTGTTGTGGAAGAGTATTTCTTTTTAAGGTTGGAGGAAACAAATCTTCTCTATTTTCTGGTTCAGGTAAGACAATTGAGAGTAAAGGTAAAACTCTAGATAAGTTACGATTGTATTCTAAAGAGTGTAAGGTTTCATCTACAAGTTGATCTTTCACTATTTCTATTAGTTCTAAATCATTACTAGTCTCCTTTTCACTTATTTGGATAGATGTATTCTGAATAGATAAAGGTAAAAGAGTATCTAGAATAAAAGAACTATATATTTCTTTATTTTTAGTAGCAAACTTACTTGTAGATGCAATATTTTTCAGACATAAGAAAGTGCAATATAAGAAATTAATTAAACTGTATAGTAGAAATGCTAAAACTTTAGAACCAAAACTAGTCCTATACAAATGCTTGTAAAAAGATCTAATATAGGTTTTAGAAGATATTCCTATACAAAAGCTTAATACACGAATTTATAATTCAAAGATCATATAATATAACTAGGATCAGCGGCATTAAAGCAGCTTCTATCTCGTAAATCTCGTCAAGTTCTCTTTAGTGCTCCTCAATTCTTCTTCAAAATGATCTACAGGAAGTGCATTAGGTGAAAAAACATAAGTATGTTTTTATTAATATAAAACACTCATTCATAAATCTAACACTCAAAACTTAACATAATTTAAACCTATGCTAACACATGTTAATTAACTTTCATGCACACATCACTCATACACACATGCATCATAAATATACATGCATATATCTCAATACACATGCATACATGCATCATACTTATCATACTTACACATGCATACAACATAATATACATATACTCATGCATACATGCATCATAAATATGCGCATATATCTCAATACACATGCAT
>CM035426.1:110358693-110368693 GCA_020310875.1 Ceratopteris richardii | reverse complement strand
AAGAACGTCCTCATATCTTGTGGTTGGTCCATGTGTACCTCTTTATACAACAAGCCATGTAAAAAAACATTCTTCACATCGATAAGATGCAAAATCCATCCTTCTATTGTAGCCAGTGAAACTAATTCTGTTATAGTAGCCATTTGAGAATTTCTTGATAAGCAATGCAATTGTTATGTCCATATCCTTTTGCTACCAATCATGCTTTATATTTTCTTATGCTAACATCAGCATTATGTTTTACCTTCTAAATCCACTTGCATCCTATGCATTTATTTCCTTGTGGTGTGGACATAGCTTCCATGTTTCATTTCCATAAAGTATAGCCATCTCCTCATCCATAGATTTCTCCAAATCTCCATTTAAAATGGCATCTTCAAAACATGAAGGTTCGACAACTTGTATAATCTTGGTCAATATGCACAATGATGAGCCATGTAACTATCATAAGTCAATTGTTGCTTTGAATTTTGCATCCTCCCATATCTTCTTGGTCCTTTGTGACTTCTTCTTGTTGTATCAATTGCATGTGCCTTTGTTACTCTTTGAGTCTTCATAGAGGGAAATCCAAGTTCCTTATCAAGACTCTATTATTAACCACTTCATTCTCTATCACTATCTTCAAAATCTATACCATTAGAAATCTTTTCTTTACCTTTTTTGGATGTATTCAATGAATTTGATGGACTAGATTTTCTATGTAATCTTCCAATCCATGGGTTTTATTTCCAACTATTGCTAGGTGACACATCTAGTCCACTTTGAACTTGAGATTTTGCACTTGCATTTTCAAAATTTCCTTTGTGATTTGAGTCAGCATTAATTCCTTCTATTGAATCAACATAGAAGTTTGATATTTCATCAAACACCACATCTCTGCTTACCTTCACCTATTGTGTGAGTGGATTTATATCATGATGAAAATACATTTTTTTGCATTTGGATCAAGCTTCATCCTTAACTTGTCCAGAACATGTACATATGCAATCCAACCAAATACTTTCACGTGTGATAAGTTTGTATTTTACTTCTAAATGTTTCTTTGGGTGTTACTTGATGCACAAGATAGTTGTATTTCTATTCATAATTAATACAATAGTGTGCACAACTTTTGTCCAAAAACAATGAGGCATAGTTTTCTCAACAATCAAGGCTATTTCTATTTTTGTAAAGTGCCTACTTTTGCATTAGACTTCACCATTCTATTGCGGTGTGTCCTTCTTTTGATCCCTTCTCTTGTAGAAAATCTAAAAATTCTTTGGAGAAGTATTCTCCTCCACCATCGTACCTTAAGGTTTTGATAGACCTTCCTGTTTCTTTTGCAACTTCAACTTTGAATCTTTTGAATATAGAAAACACCTCTGATTTTTGCTTCATACAAAATAGCCATACCTTTCTTGAGTGATCATCAATGAAGGTGACAAAAATCTATTACCAGCCATTGATGCCTCTTGGGTTGGTCCCCATACATCCGTATGTATCAAGTCCAAGACATTTGGAGCCACATAATTGCTCCTCTTGAATGGCTGCCTCGTTTGCTTTCCTTGTTGATAGGGTTCACATAACTCATGTAGTCCAATGATATTAAATTTTGGAAGACCTCTTACCACTTCATGTTTGCTCATGTCCTTCAACTTTGGAATGTTGATGTGTCCTATTCTTTTGTGCCATAAGTCCCGCTCTGAAATCTTCTTGTTCCTGCATTGAATGTACATGACCTTTCCATGTGGATGTTGGACATCCAAAGTGAACATCTTTCCTTCTCTTCTACCTCGAGCAATGACCTTGAAGCCTTCCTTTGGATTCTTTATGAAGCACCCATTCTCATTGTATATGACATGATAACCCTTCTCTACCATTTGTCCTACTGAAATCAAGTTCTTTGAAATTGTAGGAACATGAAGAACATTAGATAGTACCTTTGCGCTACTTGTATCTCCAAGCCTTATATCTCGAATATGTTCAATCATGTGTTGAGTATCATCACCTATTTCAACACATCCTTTTCCACTTGGTACCTGTAGATTAGTAAACAAACTTCCTTGGCATGACATATGGTTGCTACAACCTGAATCAATGTACCATTTTTGTCGTCTTCACAAGAGCTTCTATACTCATGTCTCATTGCAAGTAGTGTGTCCTTGCTTCCTTCACTTGAGGTGCTTGCATAGTTGATTTGGTTCCTTTGATTGCCTCCATTTGGTCTTCCATTCTTCAGCCAACAATCACTAGCATACTCTCCTACTTTACCATAATGATAGCATGTTATACCTTTATGAGAATTGTAGGAGCTTTGGCCTCTTCCTGTACTTCTACCTTGACCTCTTCCTTGTGCATTGGCATTTGATGCATCCTTGTTGTCTTTCGAATTGTTTTGATTGTAGTTGGAGTGGTTGTGACCTCTTCCTTTTCCTCTTGAGCCTCCTCTTGAGTTTCTTCCTTTACCTCGACATGCATATAACATTTGGTTGTGGCTATCCTTTCCTTTGGGACCACCAAAGCTAAGCTCTTCTATGACAAGATGAGGGATTAGTTGTTCAAAACCTGGATATGCATCTTTCAAGTTAATGGAAGTTATAAAAGGCTTCCATCTTTCATCTTCTCTCAAACCATTGAGATTATAACACACAAGATCTTCGTCTTCAATCATTGTGCCAATAGAAGCTAAAGCATCGCTTAGCTCCTTAATCTTCAAAGTATATTCAGCTATGGATTGACTCAAACTTTTCTTGATTGTGTTCAACTCATTCTTGAGTTGAAGTTTCCTAGCTTTGGTATTTGTTGAATACATCCTTTCAAGAGCTTCCCAAGCATCCTTAGTTTTCTCTGGATGTTGAATATGCCCTACCATGGCATTAGTAATGACTTGCAAAATGAGAAACATGACTCTCCTATTCCTCTCTTCCCATTCTTTTGCTTGCCTCCTTTGGACTTCCGTGGCCATAACTTGATTGATTTGAGGTTGAGCATCATCACCGCTCACAATACCCCATAAGCCTTTGCCCATTAGGTAGTTGTTCATTCTAAACCTCCACACGGGATACTTATCCTTACTCAACTTCTTTACTTGTTGACCCAAGTCAGCCATTGAAGAGTATCAAAGACTTTGAGAGTTACCTCGAATAGTTATAGTCCTTTGCTCTTGCATTTGTGAAGCTCCTTCTTGTTTTATAGATCCTCTTTTGCTTTTGTTTATCTCCAGCTCGAAGTTTCGGAGCCATCTCGACCTCTGTTTCGAGCCCGCAAGGTGGGGCCCATAGAAAAACCAGGTCAATTTCAGAAACTGTAACTTGCGTTGTGTTCGGCGACACTCATATATTCCAGATCCAAAATTTCAAGCAATTCTATGTACTGTTGATACACGAAAACTGTGTTTTTCTGAGATCAAATTGTCACGTCATAGTGCGACAGTGTTCAAGCAAAAGTGCTGCTTGTAGTGTGTTGCGATGTTGTGAATTGTTGCAGAAATGGCAAACGCAGATGGAATGAGTCAGCTTATGAGCGATAAGCTAGACAAGAACAACTTCCATGCTTGGAGATTCAGAATGACGAATTTCCTGATGGGAAAAGGCTACTGGAAGTACATCGAAGGAGAGAATGAAAATGCTCCACAGTTACTAGAAAGGGATCGGACTGCAGAACAGTTAAGAGCATATGAGGAATGGAATCAAGGAGCAGAAAAGGTAATGTATTGGCTATCTGTTAGCATACATGATAGCATGATTGGACACATACAGGATGCCAAGACTCCAAAAGAGGCTTGGAACAGTTTGTTCACTTTGTACGAGACCAATACAAAGGCACGGAAATTGCAACTCAAGTACGAGCTGCATACATTGGAGAAAAAGAGCATGTCGGTAAGTACCTACACTCTAAAAATCAAAAGCATATGTGAGTCACTTGCATCTATTGGCGTGAATGTAGATGATGATGATAAGGTGGAAGTGTGCCTTCGTGGTTTAGGAGCTGCATATAAGCAGTTCAGAACTTCTATACAGACCAGGGAAAATATTCTGAATTTTGCTTATTTGGTATCTATGCTGATTATTGAAGAAAAGAATCTTGGTGAGGATTCAAACTCCCAAGGAAAGCCTAGTTCTGAGCAGGTATTCTACTCTGGCAGAGGAAGAGGCAGAGGTAGAGGTTTTGGAAGTGGAAGAGGAAACAATAACCAAGACCAATGTCAACAACAGAATCATGCAGGAGGAAGAGGACAGTTTCGAGGCAGGGGGAGTCAAAGAGGTCGCAGAAATTTCCAAAGAAATGATTCAGGTAATGATAGTAAAGGATGCTGGAATTGTGGTAAACCTGGACACTTTGAACATGATTGCAGGTTGAAGAATCAAAATAACAGAAGGCAACAAAACAACTATGCATCCAGAAGTGCATATGATTCTGAGAAGCTGTTTATGGTTCAACATCACATGATGAATATGATGTCTACTGGTGTTTCAAAATAGAATGATAATGTCTGGTATGTTGATTCAGGTGCTTCAAATCACATGACCAGTCATGCAGAATGGTTTAGTAGTTTGCAGAAAATGCTAGTTCCTGGATATGTTGAAACAGGTGATGATACATCGCATCCTATTGAGCATAGAGGAAACATAGCATTGTCTATGGAGGACGGAAAGGTAAAACATCTCGCTGATGTGCTGCATGTTCCAAATATAACAAAGAATCTGGTTTCCGCTGGACAAATGGTTGACTAGGGATTACAAGTCAGGTTCAATGCTGATGGATTATATGTAGAAGAGTACAAGCAGGATGGACGATTGGTTGCCAAAGGAAACAAAGTGGGTAGGATGTTCACCTTAAATGTGAAGATTCCTGAAATGAATGCATCCATGTTTGCAAAAGGTGCAGGAGTTATTGCAGATATAAAGATATGGCACAAACGAATTGGACATGCAAACTTGCAAAGGCTGAAACTGATGCAGTCAAAGGAGATTGTCCATGGACTACCAAATTTTAAAGTTGCAGAAATGCAAAAGGTATGTGCAACATGTCAATTTGGAAAACAGTCAAGAGCATCATTTCCACATGACAAGCATGTTAGTGAGAATGTACTAGAAGTAGTACATACAAATGTTTGGGGTCCAGCAAAGACGACATCTATGGGTGGTTGCAGGTTTTATGTTACTTTCATTGATGACCATACACGCAAAGTATGGGTATATTTCATGAAAGAAAAGAGCGAGGCGTTTACTCACTTCCAGAATTTTAAAGTTATGGTGGAAAAGCAGATAGGGAAGTACATTCAGACATTAAGATCTGATGGAGGAGGTGAATACATGTCAAATGAGCTCAGCAGTTTTCTAAAAAATCATGGAATTCGGCATCAGTTTTCCTGCAGGTACACACCACAACAGAATGGTGTTGCTGAATGCAAAAACAGGCATATTGCAGAAATAGCAAGAGCCTTAATGGATGAGAAGAATATGCCTCATTGTTATTGGGCAGAAGCTGTGCATACTGCTGTATCCATCATGAATAGAACTTCGACTGCTGCTGTACATCAAGTTACACCTGAAAAGAAGTTTACAGGTAAAAAGCCAAACTTATCACATCTGAAAGTTTTTGGCTGTATTGCATATGTAGATGTCCCAGATGAATTGAGGAGGAAGCTTGATCCAAAAGCAGAAAAGTGTGTCTTCATTGGATACTCCCTTGAGCAAAAGGGGTATAAATGTTATAACCCACTCACACGACAGGTAAAGGTGAGCAGAGATGTGGTATTTGATGAAATGTCAAGCTTCTATGCAGATGCCAAAGAAGGACTGAGTCTTGAACCAAATGACAAAGAAAATGCTGAAAAATCAAGTGCAGAATCTCAGGTTTTGAGTGGACCGGATGCATTACCAAGCAATAGTTCCAAATCAAATCCATGGAGTGGAAGATTACGTGGGAATTTCAGTCCAGCAAATTCATCAAATACATCCAAAAAGGTAAAGAAAAGCTTTTTGCTGGTCATAAAACATGTGCAGGTTTTGAAGACGTTGATGGAGATTCAAGCGGTTCTGAAAAGAGTCTTGATGAGGAACTTGGATTGCCCTTTGTGAAGACTCCAAGAGTAAGAAGGGCACATGCAGATGATACAAGGAGAAGTGACCCAGGACCAAGAAGATCTGGGAGGATGCGTAATTCAGTGCAACGATTGACATATGATAGTTACATGGCTCGCCATTGTGCCTACATGACAAAGGTAATACAAGATGCTGAACCTTCTTGTTTTGAAGATGCAATTGGTAATGCAGATTGGGAAAAAGCTATGGATGAGGAGATGGCTGCACTTTATGGAAATGATACATGGAAGCTGGTTCCATTGCCGCAAGGAAAGAAACCCATAGGTTGTAAATGGGTTTACAAGGTAAAGCATAATGCTGATGGTAGCATAAGCAGGTATAAAGCACGATTGGTAGCTAAAGGATATTCACAGACATATGGCATTGATTATGAGGAAACATTCAGCCCTGTAGCTAAAATGTCTACTCTTAGGACACTTGTTGCATTAGCTACAACAAAAGGATGGACTTTGCATCAGATGGATGTGAAGAAGGCTTTCCTACATGGTGAGTTACAGGAAGAAGTATATATGGACCAGCAACAAGGATATGAAGATTCAAAGCATCTAGAATATGTTTGCAGGTTGCAAAAAACTTTGTATGGGCTGAAGCAGGCTCCGCGTGCATGGCATGCAAGGATTGCTGATTACTTAACCAGCATTGGGTTTTCTATGTGTGATGCAGATCACTCACTACATTAGGGAAAAAGGTGAACCCTGCATGGGCCTTTTAGACTAAAGAGTGATTAGGAATGGACCAATGAGAAGAGGGTGGTGGCCACAGTCTAGTCCCTTAATCACATAGGGTAGGCATAGGCTTCCCTTGTTTTTGAGTGGTCAAACATCCAAAAACCATTTAAAACTTGTGGTATTCCTGAGAGAGTGGTTTTGAGAGTCTCGAAATTGAATAAGAGCCCTTGGATTGCTCAAAGATCTAAAGGCCAAGGGTAAATGACAAAAGTCAAGGGTAGTTTGCATTTGAACCCTTAGATTTCTTTTAGATCGAACGGCTGAAATGATCGCAATCATGTGGACTGCGCCTTTTATCGTGAGCCATTGAATGAGCTGCCGAATCGAACGCTTAGATTTGAATTCCATGAGAGATTGGGCGCTTGAAATATGGGCCATTGGATGGAGCCAAGAATACATGGCTAAGATTGCTCCCTAACAAGATAAAGGCGCCTTTGCATGGTAGACGTCCGATTATGTATGTAATCTAACGATTCAGATCTGACTGCGCATGTAAATCAACCCCAAATGCGGTTGTTCGTCAAATTTTCGTCGATCGAACGGCTCAAATTCTTGCAGAGAACGATCAAAATATGGTCCCCACTCCCACGAATTTGCTTTCCCTCTCTCTCTACTGTCACATGAGATTTAAACTAAGCCTTTGATTTGAACAATCTAAAGGCCAAAAATGCTCACGCAGAAGACAAGAGATTTTGGATTTCTTTTCATAATATTTTATTTCACAAAACCATGGTGGTTTCATATGCCTCCCTAAAACCATGGATTAAGATTTTTAATCCCTAAAAATTAGGGATCCTTACAAGGCCCATGCAAGGCTCACTTTTTCCCATAATGATATGCAAGGAAGGCTGATGATGGCATCACTGTTGTGGCTATTTATGTTGATGACCTGATTGTAGGTGGTGATAATGAAGAAAGCATCAAAGAGGTAAAGAAACTTCTTATGCAGGAATTCGACATGAAAGATCTTGGTGTGCTGTGCTATTTCTTGGGCATTGAGTTTATACATATAGAAATAGGTATATGGATGTCGCAAAGGCAATATGCCTTGAATATGCTGCAAAAGTACGGTATGGCTGATTGTAAGCCAATTTCTATGCCTTTAGATCAGAATTTGAAATTGGATACTACATCAGGTGAGGCATTGGAAAATGCTACTATGTACAGGAAAATTGTGGGAAGTCTTATATATCTTACAATTACAAGGCCTGATTTAAGCTACACTGTTGGACTTGAAAGTCAGTTTATGCAGGTTTCCAGGAAGCCACAATTGGATGCTCTGAGGCGCACTCTACGTTATGTGAGTGCTACTTTGGATTATGCATTGTTTTATGAAGCTGGTGTAGACTTGCAAGTTCATGGATACACCGATGCAGATTGGGCTGGTAGTACTTCAGATAGAAGATCTACTAGTGGCTTTCTTTTCTCACTTGGAGGTGCAGCTATTACATGGAGCAGTAAGAAGCAACCCACTATTGCCTTGTCGAGTACAGAGGCTGAGTATAGAGGTGCTGCAATGGCAGCATGTGAGGCATCATGGCTGGAGATGTTACTTGCAGATTTAGGTGTGGAAGTGCAAAAGCCTATCACTATCTATTGTGATAATCTTAGCAGCATACAGTTAGCACGGAACCCTATTTTCCATGCTAGAACAAAGCATATCGAGGTACATTATCACTTCATCAGAGAGAAGGTATTCGCAGGTGATATTGATCTTGTTTATGTGAGAACAGATGAGCAGGTTGCTGATATTTTCACCAAAGCACTTGGAGCAGAGAAGTTGAAGAAGTTTCGGAAGATCCTTGGATTATAGGATGTGGCGTTGAGCTTGAGGGGGAGTGTTGAGATATCAAGCTCAACATGTGATGATCCAGGATGACACGTACCAGTTTTTCGTTTCTCTGACATGTATAGTGGTCACGCTGGTATATGTTAGGGATACTTCATCGATCTTTATTAGATTTATCTAGCGAGAGTGATGGCACATTTGTTTCTTGCCAGCTCACTCATTCACGGACATTAGGTTTTTCCTTATGTACTGGTCTTTATATATTGCACTTGTTGTATTCTTGTTTTTGAGGTCATTCTTGTACATTCCTTTTATGTAATAGAAGAAGAAGAAGAAGATCATTCTTCCCTGTCTCAATGTGTGTGTGCTTCTCCTTGAGAGTGAGAGTGTGTGTGTGAGCTCTCTTCCTTATCTCCTTCCTTCTGACATGAAGAACCTACATTTAAGAAGAGCAAAGCAAGAAGGAGTGGAGAGAAGCAATGAATGAAGAAAACGAAGTTCTCATGGACAATGACACATGGGAACGTGTCCTGAGCAAACCATCAATGAAGATAATTGGATCTAGATGGATTTATAAATTGAAAAACAATTCACATGGTAGTACTAATAGACACAAGGCAAGATTAGTAGCCAAAGGGTTTGCTCAAACCCATGGGATAGACTATGAAGAGACCTTCTCACCTATAGCTAAAATGCTTACCATTAGAGTACTTGTTAGCATTCCCACATCTAGGAATTGGAAGCTACACCAATTAGATTTAAAAAATGGATTCCTCAATGGATGGATTACAGAAGACGTTTATATGGCACAACCACCTCTTTATGAAGATGCACATCATCCAAATTATGTGTGCAAACTAAAAAGGGCCTTGCATGGTTTGAACCAAGCTCCAAGAGCTAGAATCACAGGTTAGTAACCTATGTGAAGGACCAAGGATTCAAAGCTAGTAAAGCAAATACATCACTATTCATCAAAAGGAATGGATCAAAAGTTATATATCTCTCTGAGTATGTTGATGATATCATCATTACAGGGAATGATATTAATGGAATTAAGCAGGTAAAGGCTGGAATGAAGGATGAATTCAAGATTGATCTTGGACCTCTCACATATTTCCTTGGACTTGAACTTGTCTATACAGATTCTAGTATCTACATCACTCAAAGGAAGTATGTACATGACATGCTTTCTAAGTTTAAAATGGAAAATACTAAGTGTGCAAGTACACCCATGGATATGAATCATAAGCTAAGTTCTTGTGAGGGAGAACTCATTGAAGAAATCGTAAGTTATCAAAGCTTAGTAGAAAGCTTGAACTATGCAACACTCACAAGAGTGGACATATGCTATAGTGTTAGCATACTCAGTAAATTCATGCACAAGCCAAGGAAGCCAC
>CM035426.1:110283693-110351193 GCA_020310875.1 Ceratopteris richardii | reverse complement strand
GATTTCCATAAAGTGTAGCCACCTCCTCATCCATAGCTTTCTTCAAATCTAGATTTTGAGTCACATCTTCAAAACATGAAGGTTCCACAAAGTGTATCACCTTGGTCATGTTAGCACAATGATGAGCCATGTAACTATCATAAGTTAATTGTTGCATTGAGTTTTTCATCCTCCCACATCTTCTTGGCCTTGTTTATTTCTTCTTCTTCTTGTATCATTTGCATGTGCCTTTTTTACTCTTGGAGTCTTCATAGAGGTAAATCCAAGTCCCTAATCAAGACTCCATTATGAGCCACTTCATTCTCTATCGATATCTTCAAGACCTATGCATGTCTTGTTACCATTAGAAATTTTTTCTTTACCTTTTTTGGATGTATTCAATGAATTAGATGGACTAAATGTTTTATGTAATCTTCCACTCCATGGGTTTGATTTGCGATTTTTGATAGGTGACACATCTACTCCACTTAGAACTTGAGATTTTGCACTTGGATTTTAAGCATTTCCTTTGTGATTTGAGTGACTCAACATTAAGTCTTTCTTTTGCATCAACATAGAAGTTTGATATTTCATCAAACACCACATCTGTCCTAACCTTCACCTGTTGTGTGAGTGGATTGTAACATTTATATCGTGATGAAAATACATTTTTTTTGCATTCGAATCAAGATTCAACCTCAACTTGTCTCGAACACGTACATATGCAATCCAACCAAATGCTTTCACGTGTGATAGGTTCTGATTTTTACTTCTAAATGTTTCTTCGGGTGTTGCTTGATGCACAAGATTAGAACCATCCCTTCCCTAGTTCTACCTTTTGTGGGATTTGTATCGAGAGAGTGGAAGGCATCTAATTCCGTTTTGTGAGATATAAAGTCCCATCATCCATAGAACTACGCCTGCTTTCATTTGTATTTTCTAATCAATTCAAATTTAACGGAAAAAGAGAGTAGATCTCATTGATCCAACTTCCGTTTTATTAAAATTGGTGAAGCCTTTACGTGCCATCATCATCGCATTCTGAACCCCGATGTGATGCTTCTCGTATCTTATTTTTTCCGTCCAGTTAAATACGAGAGCGGTGTCCACTTCATCATATCGGCCAATGCGATGATCAGGTAGAACTTCTCGTGCGTTATGTTTTCGGTCAAGTTCAATATGAGAGCGGTGTCCAGTTCATGAAATTCATGCAAAGGTGTCACGTTCCTCTATGCAATGCCGGAAGAAGCTGCGGAAATGCACTTATTGTTCTCCTGGAGGCGACGATGCATATAGAATCTTGTCATCATGTGTGTGCCGAGAGAGAGAGACTTGCTATCAAGGTTCTTGACTGAACGAATGCGAAATCGTTTTCCAGAGCTAATATCTGCATATGTCATCGCACCATACTGTCAATCTTACGTATGTGTTTTCATGTGCCTATGCATGTGCGTCACTGAACATGCAAGGGAAAGAGAGAGAGAAAGAGATTTTCGATTCTTCTATACAGGCGTGTTGGTTACAAGGACTTTGAAGAGTCTGTCTCGTGCACACATCATCTGATTTCTGAATAAGGAAGCCACTAGTTTGAACAGTGTGTTGACGCTTATTGGCCGTTTATTATTGCTGGATTGTTTGGTTTTTTTAAAAGAGGAAGTTTGGCCGAAGCGTATTTTCTGTTATTTGAATAGATTGAAAGAAAAAATGTACAGGTGAATGACATAATATCTATGAGAGACACTCTTAAACCATTGCCTGATGGCAACCAGTAGAACAATTGGTTTTTACACTTACCTAGGGTTCGCAAGTGTAGTGTCATAAGGAGGGGTTGAACTTTCGCCCCTGCCTCAAAAGGAAATAAGGCAGCTTAACATGAGCAGAATTATTGGTGGATTTTTACATAAGGAATTAAGAACTTTGAAAGCAAGCTTGTGGTAAAAACATAAAAATTGACTTCAAACTCGTCCCAAGCCGCTTGGTTGGGTAGCTGGGCCTTTCGCCTCTTGAGGGGTTCAACCCCCAAGGGCAACATGTAAGGGACATGTTATCATGGAAACTTGTATCTTGTGGATGATGTGCCACCGTTTATCCTACTTTGCAATAGTTGTGACCACAGTCTAACCTAGCTATGTAAACCCCTGTTCTTGTAAGATAAGGGGGGTCCCATGAGTACTATGCCCTTTCTTGTACAGTTGCAATTTCAAAATTCAAGCTTAGAGGAGTAGGCCTCAGCTTAACCTCCATTTATTGAAAAAAAAATTGACTTCAAACTTCAAGATAGGGCAGCGCATGAAAAATAAATATTGCTTACCATAATATGCGTGGCTCAGAGCGCGAATCCTGCTATCGAAAGACGGTAATAACAAGTCAGAGAGCGAAACAATGACATTGAAAGGGAAATAAAAACGCAGAGAAGCTGAAACTTACAAATTACAGCATTCCTCACCTAACATGTCTTCCTAATAAGCGGGTGATTTGACATTCTTGTGACGAGGACCACAAATAAATCCCAACTCGCATGCTGTTAAAGTAGAAATCATTTCAGACATAGGTGATGGGCTCTTGTGCGTACACGTGTTTTACCAGCAAAAGGAAAAGCATATGAAAAAATGGCGTGCTCTTTCAGACATAGATGATGGGCAGCATATGAAAAAATGGTTTTCTGATCATACGAAGTTCACGGCAGTGATGAAAGCTGAAAGTTCAAGAGGGAAATAACAATGCAATATACGAGCAAAGGCTTTCAACTTTCCGCACCTACAGAACTTCCTAAGAACATTAGATCTCAATGTTTAAACTCTACACATTGATCACATTTTACAACACATTTTTGGAAGTTTCCTGCTGTATTACCTACCATAATAGCAATGTCTTCTTACTTCCTGCAAGCCAATGCAATCTCACCTAAAACTTCATGTATGATCCTCCTCGCTTTGGAGGTGATCTAGAATGTGCTTTTGCTCAGAACATCCTCCGATCCATGTGCTGCGTATCAATTTACTTTCCAATGAATTTCACGTAGCTTTCCCCCCAATGGCCACGTTTCGATGTTCGATTCTTGAGTAGAAAAGAGAAAGATTTTCGATTCTTCTACAGCCGTGTTGGTTACAAGCACTTTGAAGAGTCTCTCTCGTGCGCATCATCTGATTTCTGAATAAAGAAGCCAATAGTTTGAATAGTGTATTGACACTCATTGGCCGGACTTCTTTTTTATTTTTATTTTTAAAGAGGAAGATCCGGCATAAATGTACAGGTGAATGGTATAGTGATCATGGACCTCCTATCTCACAAAGCAAAAGTTAAACTACTTAAAAGCGACATTCAAACAGGATTGCTTGAAGGCAATCGGTTTAATAATTGGTTTCTACATTTGCCTAAGATTTACAACTGTCCTGGGTTAAACCCTCACCTCTGCCCCGAAAAGAGACCAGCCAGCCTAACACGAGCGGCCTTACTGGTGGATTTTCACATAAAGAGTTAAGAACCTTGAAAGCAAGCTTCTGATAAAAACATAAAATTAACTTCAAACTTGAAGATAGGGCAGCGCATGAAAAATAATACTGCTTACCATAATATGCGTAGTAGTAACAAGTCAGAGAGGGAAATAATGACATCGAAAGGGAAATAAAAACGCAGAGAAGCTGAAACTTACAAGCTACAGCATTCCTCACCTGCATGTCTTCAAGCGGGTGGTTGCATGTTTTCCACCTTGCTGATTTGTCATTCTTGTGGATGACCACAAATAAATGTCAACTCGCACGCTGTTAAAGTAGAAACCATTTCATACATAGATGATGGGCTCTTATGCGTACACGTGTTTTACCAGCAAAAGGAAAAGCATATGAAAAAATTGCGTGCTCTTTCTCTGTAGCCCCCAGCTTTTCATGTGCATATCCGGAACAGATGAGCAATTCCAAGCTTTTCATGTGCATATCCGAAAAAGATGAGCAATTCCAAGAATTCTGGGTTCCAGAAAAACGTGCTTCAGAAATGTTGCATAATATCACGTCAGGAGTATAAAAGTCGCTACATTCTCAACAAGCTATCACTTTTTAGGCGCAAAGTTTTGTTCTATGCATGGGAATATGAATCTGCCAAAATATGGAGAAGGTGTCCAAAGCAGGTATGGACATCTTCCTTAGCAATGACCATATTGACAATTCTTGGTAATTTTCGGCAATATTACATCATAGCAGTCCTCAAAAGTTGAGATAAAAGCATAAATTACTTACGGTAAGCTCGCATAACCTTGAAATTTATAGATAGCGCATCCCCAAAAAAAATGAACAGTGCTTTCTATTTTACGCATGGCTCAACGCGCAGATGCTGCTGTCGATCATCACGCGCTGATGAAAGCTGAAAGTTCCAGAGGGAAATAACAATGATTACAACTTTCCTCACCTACAGATCCTCCTAAGAACATTGGATCTCAATGTTTAAACTCTACATATTGATCACAGTTTACAACACATTTTTGGAAATTTCCTGCTGTATTACCTACCATAATATCAACGTCTTCTTACTTCCTGCAAGCCAAGGCAACGCCAGCTAAAACTTCATGTATGATCCTCCTTGCATTGGAGGTCTAAAATGTGCTTTTGCTCACAAAATCCTCCGATCCATGTGCTGCCTATCAATTTACTTTCCAACGAATTTCACGTCGCGTTCTTCTCAACTCCCTACGTTGCTTCGAAGAAGGAGGTCAATTTACGTGTAATGTCGACTTTCCGAGCAGTAATGAAGGTTAAGTTCTGAGATTTGTCAAATTTTAAATAATATGCTTCACTAAAGCCTTTCATTACAAGTTATGACATGTTCCTAGCCGTAATGTTATTTTCAAAAGCTTTTTTTATCTTATCAGTTCGGTACTAAGGTAGCTTGATTATTTCTTAGAATATCTTGATTTTCTCATTGTGATTTGGATTTATTGTGCATAGATTTTTAGATGAATTAGATTATGTTCCATTGACAAATTAAGGTTTCCTTACAAGAAGCGATCCTCTATAGCGACAATTGACACAACACAATTTTATCGTTTCATGATTGCAATATATAGAGTTAGCTGCATACCATCGTTTACATGAGATTGCTAGGGAGGTTCATTATGAAGCTCTCAATGACATTTAAGAAGCATCACTTATGTGACACCATCACATATGTGATACTGCCAAAGCATCGCATATGCGAAGCTAATGGAGTGTCCCATGCATGATGCTAAAGTAGTGTTGCCTAAGTGATGCTAATGCATCGCTTAAACAAATCCATATATACGTGAAATTTATCATCGCTTTTACCAATGTGGATCATCATTTATACGATGCCTACTTTTGATCACAACAAAACAAAATTTGCATCGCTCTTCGATCATCGTTCCATATGTGTCTAATAGAAGGCCAAACCAATGTTCATATCTGCATTGCACTTACAAAAGCTCTCTCCCTCTCTCTAACTTTCTCTCTCTATTTTCTCTCTCTCTCTCTCTTTATTGCAAATTATGGAAGAAGTTCATTACACATAATATATGGCTAATTATTGTAAGTATAATTTTCATTATTTCTTTATCATTTAATACATTCCAAGAGTCGAGATGCAGATAAGAATTCTCCTTGAGCACCATTTATAGTAGTTGTTTACGAGGAATGCATGCACATTCCCTGCAACAGAGAAGAGAGATAGAGAGAGGGAGAGGAAACCTGCCATCCACTTCCCATCGTCCCCTGCATGAACAGAAATAAGACGACATGCGATACAAACTTCAAGAATGAACAAGAACAAGAATGTTTCTCTCTTAACAAGTATATAACATTACAGCCACACACACTTTTCATTATCGACGTACGCAGACCAACATAAATATAACAGCAAGATAGTAGAGGGAGAAGAAGCCATATCCAACAAACAGTCTTGCTCCAAGAAACGTGCGCGCTCTTTTTATTAAACCACGTGATATATTTATACAACTTGTCACACCCATTCGCATGGGGTATCATGACTTTCCATTGCAACCCCTCATAGACCCTTCAAATAGAGCCTTAATAAAACTATAAAATGCCAACACGTATGTGCCTTTAACACTGGCACGCATGGTGGACTCGAATCCCACACAATGCTTACCAATGTCCTACGTTGACTATATGCAACTACCCTATGGAACATTATCCACCAACCAAAGTGCAATGCCCAAATCCATGGTATGGAAGGTAAGATAATGCCCATAACAGTCCAGAACTATGAAAAATGTGTAATGCAAAGCAAAGTGCCTGGAACTGAATCCAAGATATGCAAGTACATTACACATAACCCATAGTCTGCCCGCCTATATGCATTAACATGAAGTAAAAGAGTGACATAATTACATGGCTTCATCTTATACATCAATGACATCATTGTCATATGTCTTCTTACAATACATCATTTTGATACACAATCTATGCAAATCTGTAAGAGGGCTGGATCATCCAATCATAGCTTTATCATTGGCAAGCTTTACTTCTATTCGTCATATTCCTCTCTCCATAAGTACCTCAACATAAATCATGAAATCATGATCAAGCATAGGTTGTCTTTGCGGATTAGTACCAGTAATATCAAAGAACAATGAATATATGAAAACTCAACCATCATGAAGGGATGTATCCCATAGTTCCACATCATCCACCATTCAAAACATGCACACAAAAGAAAATCAATGAATGCCGTATCAACGCTACCTCACATTCACAATCCACATGGAGTGTTTCTACCGACTTAACGCTACCTCACACTCTCTCATTACCGAAAAACAAAACAAATGAGTGCTTCTACCGAGTTAACGCTACCTCGCACTCATACCTCACCATCTCAGGCATACTTACAACACCATCCATCATGCCTACTCATAGGATACAAACCTTCATGTGATCAGGTTTCCATAACTCAAACATTCCCCTCAAAATGAACAACCAGCCCCAATGATATGCAATATGTAAAAACATTTCTCAAAGCCAACATATTCCATGAAGCAAAACACATACCATAGATCATGATCGTTATTATCATATCATCAAATATAAGGATAATAATCGTAATCATGACCATAAGGCATGCCAATGGGATCAATATTTCAAACAATATAAAATGCCAAAACTGGATGAGAAACTGCATTTCCTGCGCGCTCTTTCTCTTGTTTATGTGATGATGTATTTTATATTACTATTAGTAGTAATATTATTTAAAGATGTTATTATATATTTTTTTCACTTTTGCTCTCGTTCATTTTCCAGTACATAAATGATTCTTCAATTCCTCCATCTCTTCCATTCCTTATCAAACGTGCGGTGTCATTGTAATGTTCGGACGCAGTGACGCAGCACCGAAATTTCACGGCCAAGACAAAATGTCATATGACAGGCAAATTTTTTTTTTTTTTTTTTTTTTTAAATGGAGGTTCAGCGGAAGCCTACTCCCCCGGACTTTAACTTTGAAATTGCAACTGTACAAGTGAATGGGCATAGCACCCGCGGGACCCCCCGTATCCCACAAAGCAGGGGTTAGACAAGGTTACAACTGAGAGACATGGTTACAACTAGGTTTAACTGGCCTAAGCCATAACATGTCCAGCCTGGGACTTGAACCTTGGACCTCCACCTCAAGAGACCAAAGCTCAACCAACTGTCCTACAGGACGTGGACGACAGGCAAAATTTTGCTTCTACCATCCACAAGATAGATTATGACATGAGAAATAGCAGTCTAGTGACTACCGTCTGAAGGTGGAGGACGAGCGCGAGATAACAAAAATCTGTTTGTTTGTGTCAAACCCCATCGCTGCAAGGTTTTGGTTACTGTTCTTAAAGATTCTGCCTGAATCGAGCGCCACTTTTTTTATTTGATTCTGCATAACTTCAGCCTGGAGACCTGATCGCCGGCATCCTGAAGACCATGCCATATTCTAATCGATAAATACATGCCAGGGCTCGGACCAGACAAATTGTAGGTGTAGCACCCAACTACGGCTGTTCTAATCTTCATTGCAAGAGTCAACTAATCCTTATCTATGCACCGCAAAAACCTTCTCGTTTTGCATTTGAACCTATGAATGGAATAAACATCTAACTTCTCCATTCGTGCCTCAGACACACAGCTCTGGCAAGGCACACTGGGATCACGCATATAACTACCTGTTATCCTGATAGCATGACCTTGATCCTTTAACTTGTTCCTACCGTAGACTTTGCAAACCATATCTGAGGTTGGAAAAACCATGCAGAGTGTGTCATTACACCTTGTTGGACAGGCAAAATGCCTTGGTAAACTGAAGCGACGGACACCAGCACATTGCCACGGCAATGATGATGAGAATTCGGGAAGCAGTAAAACAAGCAGCCACCGAAGTACCGGACCATAACAACTGGAAAGCGGACCGTAACCGGTGTACCACCGTAACAGTGGACACAAATGTATCACCGCAATAAGAGACATTACCGGACTGGATCATCACAATACGAGACTGGATAATCTAATTAGAGAGCGCCAAAAGACAAACAATCGAAGGTCACCAGAATGGATTCATGAACTTGTGAAGACCGCTGAAAAAGAAAATGCTCAGCAAGTTCAACCTGAACATCTTAATTGAACACCTCAGACTATAAAGTCGGACATCCAGAAGCATTAAAGAGGAAAAATCTCTTGCTCAAGCTAAAGACATCCAACTTGAGAGCTTCTTCGAAACATATCTGCTTGAGTCAAGAACTCTACTGGAGCACAAAGGAGAAAATATCTCAGAGAGGCATGATTCCGGCCAGTTCAATAATCAGCCAAAAAATCAGAGGCTAATACAATTTTGCTGCTTCCCAAAAGAGGAAAGCTCCTGCATCTATGTTACATCACTCTTCATCACCCTAGGACTCAATCAGCAAAGCCGATGAGACGCAATCAGCAGAGTGAGGTGCATGAGGGCACCGAAACGAAGGGCAGGAGGGCAAGGCACAACCAAAATCACTAGATCGCCATGCATTCACCAGAGGCGCAGTACAGTCACCGTAATTATCACCGAAAAGTGCAATTCTGTCACACCGGAATTATCCGGTTACCACCGGACTCGACCAGCACCGAAACACACCGGAAAAAAATGGTGAAACACCAAAGCCACCAAAATGAGCACTGGGCAGGCCGAGAGCGCACATGCATGTAGGCTGATGGTTACGCTATGGCAATTAGAGGAGACGCGAGTGAGAGTCCACAAGCCAGAGCATGCCATTGAACCGGAAGATCACCGTAGGTGCACTAGATGGTCCGGGGAACATGGACCGGAGCACCGTGCATGACCTTGATTATAATGAAAGTCACGAAGTTGAAGGCGATTCCCCTGGACCAGAATACGCATGCCCACCGGAGCAGTATACAGGATTCGATATCTGATGAACCGATTGCACTAGGAACATCGCTAAAGGTGGGCGATTTCATCACATCGTAATCAGCAGTAAGCCCCCATAATTAGTGCAGAAGGGGATCGAAAAACAGCTTTCAACAGATGGTGATGGATTGACATGCAGGGGCAGAGTGCATTATGCATCAACCAAGAATCAATGGAAGCAAGGAGCATGTTGCGTGAATTCATCCATGCCACGTGGGGACTCTGTGCATTTAGTGATTGCCCTAATGGACCGAGAATGAACGAGTGGGGTTGCACGGATTCAAGCAGATGTGATGAGGGATGCGCGGAGATAACACCGCAAGACCGTCGATAAGTGAACCCATAATCAACAGCGGCATTGAAGCGCAAGCAAGTGCGAGGCAGAATCACATGGTTGAAGATGAACGTCAAAGCACGCCAAGCAGGCTAGAAATGCTAGAGTAGGTTCGAAATAAATAGGTCATCGCAGACAGCGCTACAATGAGGATAACAATTTATCGGCGGACAGTCACGTAGAGCGCCAGCTGATAGAGCCAAGGGGGGGTACGTCCAGACGGCGCCAGTGTTTACGAGGAATGCATGCACATTCTCTACGAGGAATGCATGCACATTCTCTGCAAGAGAGAAGAGAGATAGAGAGAGGGAGATGAATCCTGCCATCCACTTCCCATCGTCGCATGCATGAACAAAAAGAAGACTACATGCGATACAAACTTCAAGAATGAACAAGAACAAGAATGTTTCTCTCTTAACAAGTATATAACATTATAGCCACACACACTTTTCGTTATCGACGTACGCAGACCAACATAAATATAACAGCAAGAGAGTAGAGGGAGAAGAAGCCATATCCAACAAACGGACTTGCTCCAAGCTGAAACGTGCGCTCTCTTTTTATTAAACCACGTGATATATATATACAACTCCCATTCGCATGGAGTATCATGACTTTCCATTGCAACCCCTCATAGACCCTTCAAATGGAGCCTTAATAAAACTATAAAATGGCAACACGTACGTGCCTTTAACATAGTGAATAATAGATCTAGTGATTACATTGTTACAACTGCCATCATCAAAGTTGGGACTAAATACAAAGAGAGAAGGCCCTCTCTCCCCTTACAGATTCATTTTCAAAACTCTATATAAAGAGCTTACAAAAGTATCTTTTTTTCGAGTCGTTGATAGTTAATCATTTTGGTTATACATTGTTTTTTCTTTTGTAGAGAGAATTTCACTTGTGTTTATCTATTTTCTTCAATTTGAATTTAGAGTAACTCGCATTATAAATTTTGGCTTCAGCAGCTCTGTCATCTCGGTAGTCTATGAAGCCTTTTGCTTCCCTTCATGTTCTTTTGTGCTACTCGATATTTCATCTTTCATTTGTGCTCTTTTACAAATGTCAATAGTATAATAATTTATTCTTTAATGTTCACACGAGCATACTTCTTAGAGTTTCAATATTCAACAGATCATCATTCGCATGAAGAATGCGATAATGGTCACGAATTTCATGATGGCAACTTAAAGGCTTCAAAGTTTTTGGTAAAATGAAAGTTTGATCATTGAGATCTACTCTTTCTTTCTTAAATTTTAATTAATTAGAAAACAAAGTGAAGGCATGCATACTATCCATCGATGATGAACCTCATATTTCTCAAAGACGCTTAGATACCTGCCATTGTTAGGATACAAAGCCCGGAGGTCCTCAAGGGTAGAAATAGAGAAAGGATGGCCCTCAGGCCACATTAAATCACAACCATCTTCTAGATGAAATCATAACTATGTTCAAACTGCTTGAAGGCCTTTCATCCGAGCACCCATGTTAAGGGGTAATCTCCAAGATATTCTTGAGTTAGAAGAAATTTCAAGTGAAGCTATGATAAGTACATACGGGACCCCCCTTTTATCCCACAAATTAGGGTCTAGATTCCTGACATGACTTGGATAATAGATTACATAGCACAAAAGCTTGCTGGGGAAAAGCTTTGGAAGGCATTGCTCTAAAGCAAGATAAGATAACTTTGTTTGTACCCCAAGTCTAGATAGAACTAGGAATGCCGAATGACGAGAATCTACAATATACCCAAAAGTCGAAGTCCACGAACAAGCAGCTCGAAGGCAACACAAAGCATCTTTTCCTTGACAGACTGAGGGATTGTAAGCAATTCAACGGTGTCGACCAATGAACCCTCAAGAGGCGAGCAGATATCACATGACCTATACGATGTGAATAAGTGCCACAAGATTGTAAATTGCGACATTCATGCACTTAAAACCAAGCAATAACAAGAGGTTTATAGAGTTAATTATCTTGTAGATTACGCAGATTCTAAAATGTGGTTCATAGCCCTATGGTTAATAAAATTAAGCATGGTTCTAAAACGTGGTTCATAGCCCTATTCTAAAACGTGATTCATAGCCCTATGGAGTTCATTATCTTGCAGATTACACAGATTCTAAATCGTGGTTCATAGCTCTATGGTTAATTATCTTGCAGATTACAGAGATTCTAAAACGTGGTTCATAGCCCTATGGTTCCAAACGATTGATAAAAATCAAGTCAAAAATCCTATTGTGCCTTTTGTTGGGGATCCAAAAGATCATGAAATGCTAAAACAAAGGGAGACTCGTACAGTTCCTCACTCTTTTTCTTAATAGCATGAGTGAACTATGAAGAGAAGAATCCTTGGGATGGCCATTAAAGTTCATCTTACATCTATCCTTTCAGATCTTTTATAGCGCTTGACTTTTGATGGCACTCTAAAGGGTGGTTCACTAGCCTGTTGCTTCCTCTTGGATAGCTTATTGCCAATAAGGTCTTTTTAGGAAGCTTGAGAGTCCTTTGCATAAACTACCATACTCTCAGCAACATGTAAGAAAGTTTCCTGATGTCCTTGTCTTCTGTATGGAACCTTTGAACGAATAATGAAACTTGAGCACCTTGTCGCTTGTATTATTACCGATGAAAACATGAGACCTGTAGGTGAGCAATGCTGTAAGTTATTCCCATCTTGGTCTTATTATTTCCCCTCTGGATAGGAGTTGTTATTTCCTCTCTGGATACGAGGATTGTCGCAGTGAGCCACGCATCATATGGTAAGCCATTAGGGCGAAAAACGGCCCAAAAAGGGCCGTGTAAGGATTTCAATTAGTTGTGCTTAATCGGGATTAAAGTTGTCAAATCCTTTAAGAAATTCCGTGTAAGTTCATTTAAAACGTATCTTATGCAAATTTTGAAGAGAGAGAAACTCGTATCATATAATCATGAAAAGTTTGTGTGATATCTTACGCCTCGAAGTTTGTGTGATATCTTACGCCTCAAAAGTTGAATTTTCCTCTTGTTCACGGACCTATATAATGTGTGCTGATCACGTTTTGCGCTCTTTTTCTCTACTTTTCATAGCAAGCCTGTTTCTCCCTTTCACGTCATTTTAGACACTTGCTGGTCATTTTTCATAGCAGACCATGGAGAACGTTAACCCAAATACTCTCCCTGAGCTTTCAAACATTCGAAATCATTGTAAAAAGTTCCATATCAACATTGCAGTTAGTCAGGAGTATGCGACGACAAGAAACGTATTTCGAAGGGCTCTTCATCCTCTTGAAGTAGATGGATTGCGAAAGGAAGGCAAGAAACATATCGACATATGGACAGATGGATCTGTTTATCCAATTGATCCACAAACTGGAAGGTACCCCCCTTTTCATAATCTTCATGATCTGATTAGATTTGTGGGAGATGGTGAGGATGGTTTACGAGGCTATTGTTCAAGGCTCTGGGATATTTCAAGGAATTATGTACAATACATAAACTATTTACAAAACACACTATACCAGAAGAATTTACATATGAGAGAGCTAGAAAACAAATTATCCACTTTATCTTCTCAGTTAGAGTCTTTTAAAAAAATGAAAGAAACTCCTATAGGTTTGAGAATGCGGTCAAAACGAGTAAAACCTTTTTTAGATTTGACTGAAAAATCTGGCCAGAAAAAGAAAAGAATGAAAATTGTTAGAGATCATGTGACAAATGTGCTAGGTTTCAATATGTCGAGCAGTTTTGAGCGCATACATTTCTGTAATGAAATTTTGAGTCAAAATGATGTTTTAAAACTATTGAAACTAAATGAAAATACATGCTTGAAACGCTTTGTTTTTCAAAAACTCATGACAGAAATGAATCTTTTACTAGAACCATCTCAAATTCAAAATATTTGTGATAGTGTCGGAGTGAGTAGGAAAGGTTATAGAGCAATTTCAAAAGTTTGGTGTGAATTTTTAAAATTTAACAAAGTTAGAAGTTTTGGATTGCCTAGACCCCATCATGTAGGAAAGTTTCGGCTCTGCTTGAATAAGAAGATCACATCAGTATTTGGTGAATATAAACATATTCACGGTAACATGCCTTACGAAGTAGGAAAACAAAAGTTACATTTCACTTACAATGCATTTAACAACATATGGATAGATGTTATAAAACTTCAAACATACATGGTTCAGTTCTATAATATAAAAGAGCATGAATGTTCTGGTCTATTGAAATTTGTAATCAAACTTGATGAAGCTGAGCTTAAAAAACATCAAAAGATGGAGAGAATAAGCATTGCACTGATGAACAAAGCTTTGGACTATAGCCTTGGGAAATTGGATACTCCATCTCTCAAAGTACAATCAGAAATGGAGTTATGGTGGGTTGGCTGTGCTCAAGTTCCATCTGAGAGCCATAAAACACTTAAATGGTTATTCTCACAGACAAACATTCCAAATGTTATCCAAGGGCATCATGCAGGAGAATTGTTGAATGTCAAAGACTACGGAAACTTTCAAGTTGAGTGGCATTTGAGTGGAGACCTAAAGACACTCAAATGCATGTTTGGTATAAGTGGGGGAGCAAATTCTAAATACCCTTGCTTGTACTGCATGCAAAGCCCAGGCACAAATGGATGGATTACTAGAGCTGAGGGTGAAGAGGCTCCTTCTAGACAAAATGTTATTCTTCGTAACTACTCATCTTCTTCAATGATTTGGGATCCCATACTTCCAATAGCATTGACAAATGTACACATATGTACACTACATGCAGAGTTAAGAATCATTGACAAGTTGGTCCGTCTTCACTTGGATTATGCATATTCTATCAAGCCTACAACTCTTGCAGATGAATGCATAAAAAAATGTGAATGTCTTCTTTCAGAAATGGGGTTTCATGGTGGTGATGTTCATCTAAGAAAAGATCCAAAGCTTTCACAAAATACAGGTGATGTTTTACAGGATGTCTCAATGGGAGGTGCAAAAGCAAGGAGATTCTTCAGCAACCATGATGGCAAACAACTTAATGCCATGTGGAATTCATGGAAAACATTTTGTGAGGTCACGACTAATGTAAAAAGCAAACCAGAAATAGCAAAAAAGAGAATGGAGGTGTGGGTCAAACTAGATAATCTTTTAAAGATCATGAGGCAGCACGTAACATCAAAAAGTTATGTGACAGATTTCAGAAAGGCGACCACAGAGCTTATAGAAACCATCATAGAGGCATGGGGTGCCAAAGACATAACATACTACTTGGTGAGCTCCAAAGATATTTTATTCAATTTATTTATTTTTAATTGAAATAAAGATCTAATGAAATTCTTCTGCTTTCCAGCATATTCTTCTTGTGCATGGTGCATTCTTTGCAGAAAAAGAACCACTTGCCATGTGGAACACCCAAGGCATGGAAAAATCTCATTATCAAGCAAGGACAAGCTTCTTTAGGTGTACAAGGAAAGGAGGAGGAGTAACAAAGAGCAATGCCTTCAGAGAGCTTTTTGATTGGTTCTTTAGAAGACAATTACAAAGGACCTCTCCTCTTTTCAAAGCAACATTTGTCACTAACAATGTGCATTTTTGAGCTTGGGCTCATGCATGTGCACTTCCCTATATTGACACTCAGAGGAATATTGGACACGTGCCGGTTCCTAAGAGATTACCATGCTGATTGACATAGACCATTCACCAGTGCTACTGTTCCATTCAGGAAATACTGAGAATTGAATTGCTTTATATTCCTTGGCAAGCAACATCGTGTAACTTCACCAATCTGAGTTTCACATATTCTCTTTAGCTCACCATATGCAGGAGTCTTCTCCTCCAGAACTACCTTGTGCAGATATCTCCTTGGATGCTCTGGTACATGAAGTAGTTAAGCATCACTCAAGTTGCAGACCTTCAAGCTCTTTAGAAGACAATTACAAAGGACCTCATGCCAAATATAATCAGAAGGATATGGCTATCTCCAGACAAATCATGTATCAATATCACAAACTGAATCAAATCATGTATCAATTTGCAATGTCTTATATCACATTGGGCAATTTCTGTATATGTACATTTGTTGAGTATAGAATTTGAAAAAATCAAGTCATTCCTTGAGCCTTTTGAAAGAGCTTGGCTCTGGCAAATCACCTCTATATCTCAAGAACTCTTTTCTCCTGTATCCAGCAATGCTTTTTAAATTTGACACCCCTGCAGCCATTGCATAGCTTGAAAAACAAAGAAAGTACCCTGCCCTTGAAGCATTGAGTCCAGGGGCATATCCAAAAATTCTGAATGCAGTTGCTCTTTCAAGCAGTAAAACTCTGAAAGCATTAAAGGGTATTGGAGTAAAACCCATGTATTTTGATAGAGTCCTCAAGCAGAATAATCCAAAGTCTGGCTCCTCACTATAGTGCTTGTGAATAACACAAAAAGTGGCTGGGTCCAACTTTGGAAGATAGTGGATAATAGAATGAATATCCACCTTTGCTTTCCCTTTCTCTTCTAAGGCTTTTCTTGTTCCCTTGCCCCTGCCAAGGTAATTGTCTTCATCCAATAAAGTTAACTGTGATAAAAATGAAAAACATGGTTAGATGAAGTGCAAGCACACTTAAGGAAACATGTGAAGTAACTTGAAACTATTAGAAAGAAAAGCAAGAGACACGACTGATGCAAGCGATAAGGCCCAGCGGAAAATATCCGATGGGCCTAATCGCTTGCATCGGTCGTGATCCATTTCTGACACTTGGAATGGAGAACTTGGACAAATCTGATACAAGAAAGAGATTTTGCATTGGTCCCATCTCATATCCTTAACCTAAAGATCTTGAGAACATAGTTAACTGTATACCTTGATGTCATCTTCCTAAAGTCCAAACACGACCGATGCAAGCGATGAGGCCCAACGGAAAATATCCGATGGGCCTAATCGCTTGCATCGGTCGTGATCCATTTCTGACACTTCGAATGGAGAACTTGGACAAATCTGATACAAGAAAGAGATTTTGCATTGGTCCCATCGCATATCCTTAACCTAAAGTTCTTGAGAACATAGTTAACTGTATACCCTGACGCCATCTTCCTAAAGTCCAAACACGACCGATGCAAGCGATGAGGCCCAGCGGAAAATATCCGATGGGCATAATCGCTTGCATCGGTCGTGATCCATTTCTGACACTTCGAATGGAGAACTTTGACAAATCTGATACAAGAAAGAGATTTTGCATTGTTCCCATCTCAAATCCTTAACCTAAAGTTCTTGAGAATATAGTTAACTGCATACCTTGACGTCATCTTCCTAAAGTCCAAACACGACCGATTCAAGCGATGAGGACCGACGGAAAATATCTGATGGGCCTTGTCGCTTGCATCGGTCGTGATCGACTTCTGACACTTCTAATGGAGAACTTGGACAAACTGACACAAGATAGAGATTTTGCATCAAGCCCATCTCATCTCCTTTTCCTTTAAATCATGAGAATATATTTTACTACATACTTGACCTCATCTTCCTCTTCAAGTCCGAACACGACCGATGCAAGCGATAAGGCCCAACGGAGATTATCCGTTAGGTTGTATCGCTTGCATCGGTCGTGGTTTTTCTCACTTAAAAAAATAGAGATCTCGGACAAAACTTTAATTGATAGAATATATCAAACAACATACCTTGACCTCATCTTCCTCCTCAATGAGCTCTTTTGAGTCAATACAAATTGTTCCTTTGTCCTCAGCGACATCCAAGAATGAATAGCCACGTCCAAACGAGTATATTCCAAGTTGCTTCTGATGCTCATCAAACTCTTCATCAGCAAGTTTTGGCTTCTCTGAGATAGCTTTCTCAAAGCATTTTGAAAGAGCTTGTGATGAATCTTTGAATTCTTCATTAGACAAATCCAAATCAAGACGCAAAAATTCCTCTCTTCTTTCTCCTTTCTTATTGATGAATCTCCTTGCAACTTCTTCTGCCTCAGCTATAGCTGCAAGACAGTAGTCCTCCCTTAGATTGAAAAGTTCCTGAATGTAAAATAGAGGTATGAACTCTTTCCCAGAGATAAAGTAAAAAGGTAGATTTGGGAGAAGTAGGGACTTCTCAGACACTTGAACTTCTTCACTTGGCTCCCTTATTGCAGTCTCTGCTTTAAAAGTGGCCACATCAAAATCTTTGACCTGCTCTTCTTCTGCTTGCAGATTGATCTCCTCAACAATCTCCATGACACCTTTCATAGTTTTTGAGCTAGCCTCAAGTGCCAGCTCTAAGCAAGGCTCGTCTTCATCATGAACATTTTCCTCCCTTTCAACTAAGATATGATCAAGCCATATCAAGAAAGCAATGTTTAAAGGGAGCAAGCAGCAGTCCTTTTCATGCTCTGGGCAAAAATCAAGCTTCCCTGGCAAAGGGGATATCCTTCTGCATTTTCTTGTGATTTTAGCCCTATCTGTTGGATCCTTCCCAAAGATGTGAGGATGGACATAGGTTTTCTGAGAAATAGAAAGGATCCTCCCATCGACCAACCCCAAGAAAATCTCCCACTCATCCTTAAGAAAACTTTTCGAGTTCTCTAAGAGTTTTTCAAAATCAATTTCGGGGTTGAATATGGTCATTGCATCAGGAAAATAATCTACACTTAAACCCTCTTGAACCATGAAATCAAGAAGTTTCTCTGATGGAGAGACACTAAGGATCTCATTCATTACCTCCATCTAAGCTGCAGCTTCTCTTGTATGTCTATTAGGAGAACACAACCGATGCAAGCGACTAGAGCGAATCAACGTAGGTCAAATGGCGAAAATCGCTTGTATCGGTCGTGTCGGCGACGAAAGAAAAATACACATGTAGGTGAGAAATTCTCTGAAGGTTGAAAATTTGAGTTTGTGAAGAAATAGGTATTTATAGGCGAGGAGGGAACAAACGGTCGAATTAGGTGGACCAATCACAGAGTGCCACGTGGCAAAGTGTACGTTGCCCGATGCAACGGATAGATGACGTGGATCAATCAAATCATGCCACGTGGCAAAAGACGTTGGAATTCGCAACGGCTATCTGACGTGGACCAATCGGGGCATGCCACGTGGCACAACGGTCAACTCAGTTTTGGGACCTATTTAAGCTTCCCTATTCATTTGCTTTTTTTTTTTTTTGTCAACACTTGCCAAGCGTGGAGGTTCCATTGCCACCAAGTTTTTTGGCTACTTCACAATTTCTATAGAGAGCGCTCTCTCCGTAAGGTAATGTGGACACGACCGATGCAAGCGATTAGGGACATCCGAGATTTTTGGATAACCCGAATCTCTTGGATCGGTCATGTTTTTTAAATAGCATCGTCCTTGATCATACCTTGCAAATTTTGGTTTCTTTTGTGTTGCTTGAGTATAACGCATTGTTACCTTTATTTTAACTTCTATTTATTGAAATATGATGATGAATTCAGGGACGACCGATGCAAGCGATGAGTGACATCCGGGCATTTACGGATGACTCTTATCGCTTGGATCGGTCGTGTCTCTAGTGAGGAGGGAAGAAACGGTCGAATGAGGTGGAGCAATCATCGAGTCCTTGATCATAGCTTGCAAATTTTGGTTTCCTTTGCTATGATGAAAAGGAACGTCCGAGATATGGAAACCAAGACATTAAAGATATGGAAACCGAGATATGATGAAAAGGAACGTCCGAGATATGGAAACCGAGATACGTTCCCCGATGCAACGGATTGATGACGTGGATTCAATCAGATCATGCCACGTGGCAAAAGACGTTGGAATTCGCAACGGGTATCTGACGTGGACCAATCGGAGCATGCCACGTGGCACAATGATCAACTCAGTTTTGGGACCTATTTAAGCTTCCTCCTATTCATTTCCTTCATTTTTTTCTGTCAACACTTGCCAAGCGTCGAGGTTCCACTGCCACCACGTTTTTAGCCTACTTCACAATTTCTATAGAGAGCGCTCTCTACGTAAGGTAATGTGGACACGACCGATGCAAGCGATTAGGGACATCCGAGATTTTTGGATAACCCTAATCGCTTGGATCGGTCATGTTTTTTAATATCATCGAGTCCTTGATCATAGCTTGCAAATTTTGGTTTCCTTTGCTATGATGAAAAGGAACGTCCGAGATATGGAAACCAAGACATTAAAGATGCTGCCTTGCTTAATTTGAACAGCCAGACAGAAGAGTCAGCTTCTCAAATCCTTGACATGCATGTGGGGATCTTTTTCGAGGAGCAGGACACCAGTGGGGGGTTTCGTGAGATATAGGTGTGGGAGGTCTCCATCAAAAAGGAGGAAGCGGGTTCTGCTAGTAGAGGATTTGAGAAGCTGACTCTTCTGTCTGGCTGTTCAAATTTTTCTTTATAGTAAGCAAGGTAGCATCTTTAATGTCTTGGTTTCCATATCTCGGACGTTCCTTTTCATCTCGTGCCTCTGATAGTGGAAAGAGTCATTGATTATAGTTTTCTAATTATCTTTATCTTAGTGATAATTGAGTGTTTTGCATTGTCAGATATTATTTATTGATATTTGATGATTAATTTAAAGACGACCGATGCAAGCGATCAGGGACATCCGGGCATTTCCGGATGACTGTTATCGCTTGCATCGGTCGTGCCTCTGATAGTGGAAAGAGTCATTGATCATAGCTTTTAGAGAGTAAGTTTTGACAGTGGAATATTCCACTTTTCCTAATTCCTTGCCTAAAGATTGATTTTTTGCAGAGTATGGCTAGAACCAAAAAGACAGCAAGGAAGTTGTACCCTGAGGGTCAGGACAAGAATGCCCAAGGGGAAAATGTCCAGGAGCAAAATTCCCAGAAGGTTCAAGCCAAAGTGCCAGAGCAGCCTTCAAAAAAAAGGGTCAACTACCATGTTAAGTCTTTGAGGGAAATAAGAAGAGCCCAAAAGTCTGTGGGATTGTTGATCCCAAGACTTCCATTTATGAGAGTTGTCAAGCAGATCTCATCCAACCTCTGTTCTTTGATGAAGACCTCATCCTTTGTCAATGTGAGGTGGCAAACTCAAGCACTGCTATGCCTGCAAGAAGCTGCAGAGGACTTTGCTATTGATTTCATGAATGATGCCTACTTATGTGCTGCTCATTCTCATAGGGTAACTTTAATGGCGAAGGATTATGTTATTGTTTCAAGAATAAGATATAAGTTTGATAAAGCTCTGGTTCCTATTGATCACCACGACAAAAAATTCTTCGATATTTTAAATATACCTCCAGCTCGAGCACCTAAAACAACAGTTGTCATTGAAGAGATCAACGCTCAAGTCACTCATGATCATGAGACTAGAGCTGCAGCAAATAGTGAGGAGGAGAGGAAAAAGCAGGGATTATTTACAGAGGAAAGTGCCATCTTAACCCAGATTCAAAAGTTACAGAAAGCAAATAAAGAGCTCCTCAAGAAAGGAGATGGGCAGGTTATAGTTAATGTTGCAATGCCATGGCAAGGTGAATTGTTTCTTGACATTAGACCTGAAGATAACAAAATGTTGAGGGAGCTTCATCTTGAAATATCAGATAGTGTGGTCAACATTTCACTCAGGTATATCTAGAGGCCTTAAAATGCTTTTGTTTTGCATAATTTTCTAGTTCCTTAACTGCATTTTTATTTCTTGATTTGTAGGGTTCTTCTTCAACAATGTGAGGAAAAGGTTCAAAGAAAAGTATTTATTTTAGATCCTCTGGTGACACAATGTTTTTTACATAAACATGGAGATGCCAAGTCCTTTCTACTGGGTTTTACAGAAGAAGTAGAATGTGTAATTTACCCATACATTGAAAAGTAAGTATTCATCTTCATTTTGGAAACATATTTGTTTCATTTAAGAAAGTATATTTACATGCAACTCATTGACAGGGGCCATTGGAGTTTGATTATTGTGGACTTCAATGCATATCAAGCTCTTTTCCTAAATTCTCTTCCATCACAGCATGGGAATTGCAAAGTGTAAGTTACTATACATTTTGTTGTTCTCTATTTTAAAGCCATGCCCCGTTTTGATTTTCACTTTACAATGCAGTGCTGCAAAGCTTCTCAAGATGCATATTGATCAGAATTTTCCAGGAATAGCTAAAATGAATGAACAAAAGCAATTTGGATACAGCCAAATTCATGTGCCATTGCAGAGAGACTCAACATCATGTGGCTGGAGAGTGATTGCAAATGCTGTAAGATTCTTGGAAAGAAGGTTCTACAGTCCTGGATTGAATTTATCAGACTACCCAGATGCATGGATCATCTTGATCAGAGAGAGAGCAATAAATAGTATCATGAAACATGCAATCTGCCCACATGATCCAGACTCACCTCCACCCCCTCCACCTGATAGAAAACAGTCTGAAGATAAAAAGAAAGGGCTTCCTCTTCACTCACCACTAAAGCATATGAACAACATAAAGAGTCAAGCTGAAACCTCCAAAAAGGGACAGAAGCAACAGAGAAAGCAAGGCTCTAAAAAGGATAGAAAGGGTTAAATCAATTTTTGAGTCGTAGATTGAAATCAATTGTAAAGCCAACCGAGGTTGGAATATTTATTTTTTAACAAATTGTATGTAGTTATGCCAATCTTCATCTGGAAGATGGTCACAGTTGTATTGAACCTCTTGAGAGTTTGACAAAAGTTCACTGGATGGTCCAATTAAATTTATTTATGTCACAATTATGAATGCATTGTGGGTTTTTTACTTCATTCTTGTTGGAAAGTGTTTAAATTCGAGAAGTTACAGAAGGACATAAAGAATTAAGAGGACACGACCGATACAAGCGATACGGGGAATCGGAGAATCTTGGATTGCCCCTATCGCTTGCATCGGTCGTATTATCCATTTCATCGCTGCTGCTAGTTTTTATACTCGTGAGTCAAATCTTTACGCAAGGTCACTTCTTGAAGTCTCCCGCGGTAGTTTGCTAACACGACCGATGTAAGCGAAAAGGGCCATCCGACAATTTCAGATTGCACTAGTCGCTTGCATCGGTCGTCTTCACTTATCTCGTCTTTTCTGCTTTATGCCTTGAGACATGCTCTTCTAATATTGAAATACCAAACCTTGGATTGGAATTTGCACCAAGTTCTCCACTCTCTCTTATATTACTTGGTAGTTTGCATTTGTACCATGATAATTTCTCTCGCGGTAGTTTGCTAACACGACCGATGTAAGCGATAAGGGCCATCCGACAATTTCAGATTGCCCTAGTCGCTTGCATCGGTCGTCTTCACTTATCTCGCCTCCTCTGCTTTATGCCTTAAGACATGCTCTTCTAATATTGAAATACCAAACCTTGGATTGGAATTTGCACCAAGTTCTCCACACTCTCTTATATTACTTGGTAGTTTGCGTTTGTACCATGATAATTTCTCTCGCGGTAGTTTGCTAACACGACCGATGTAAGCGATAAGGGCCATCCGACAAATTCAGATTGCACTAGTCGCTTGCATCGGTCGTCTTCACTTTTCTCGTCTCCTCTGCTTTATGCCTTAAGACATGCTCTTCTAATATTGAAATACCAAACCTTGGATTGGAATTTGCACCAAGTTCTCCACACTCTCTTATATTACTTGTTATGTGTACCATGATAATTTCTCTTGCATTACTTGAGGACAAGAAAAGTTGCATAGAATCAAATTATTTAGCTGAGCCTAGTGTGCACCTTTGATAGACTATAATTATTAAATTGAAATTAGATATTCAATTCTAGATCTCTTCTTCATCTAGAATTAACTTATGCAAGTTCCTGTATAATTATTTCTTAGTCATCAATTCACTCCTGCAAAAAAAAATCAATGGAAATATGAAATTAAGGACCTAAAAAATATCTAAGACATTTAAAATTAATAATTCACATTGTTTGTAACCATCCTGCCAAGAAAATTCAATGGAAGTATCAATAGAAGCTTCTATTAGATGAAGATACATTATGTAAGAATGTCAGGGTTAACTTGTTACAATCTTAAAGGTTGGAACTTAATCACCCTTGGTGGCAGGCAGCTTATGCAAGATAATGATTTCTCTGATCTAATGTTAACTATTGCATCATCAATTGAGAATCTACACTCAGATGATACCTCATCAAGGTATTCTAGAAGCTCCCTTACATTTCTGAGATTCCAATTTGCAGTGACAATTATTTTCCTTGATTGAAAATCTGGATGAATCAATACTTCTAACTCAAATTCTGGACAGCTCTCCTCTGAGTCCAAGGCTATCCAAAGTCCAAGCTTTTTTTTCCACCTTCTATAGTCATATCCTAGAACCAGAGATTGTCGACAAATCTGATATGAGATTGAAAGAGAATTGGGACTAACTTTACATAAAATAATGTCACCTAGCTTTTGAACTTCTTTGCTATCCCATTCCCTACCTAAAACATCATCAATCTCTGAAATAGGGACTCTCATATTCAACCACATTGTTTTTGTTTTCTGTAATAACATGTTTTTAAAGCATGCTACAAAGACATGAATAGGCAAAAACCATTGAATCTTTATCCTTCTCGAAATTCGGCCTGCTGACATTGCCTTCTGGATGTCAAATTTAATTTTGCAGAGAAAACTTGAAACTGTTGAATGATCAGGAGCATCCCAATCTAATGAAGAGATGCAAGGACTAGGTACGTGTACAAGAATTCCATAAGAACTCCTCCCTGACGGCACTTGATAATCTGCATAATGGACAAATAACTCTATGTTATTGAAGAATTGAACAGATTTCTCTGCATACATGAGTTCTGCATATTCCTTATGAAGAACTCTGAATGTTCCTGTTAAACATTCAACAGGTTGCCATTCCACAATATTGGAAGGAAAGATATCTGCAGTACAAAAACATATGTTTCATTATACAAAATCAACTGGAATGATAGAAGAGCATTGTCAAACTTCACTTACAGTACGAAGGGAATTGAAGATGATTTTCTAGAACAAGATCCTTAGCGGTGTACACATGCTGTACTCGTGCAAACCAACCGCATCTCTTCAATTTGAAACTGAGAATACGTCCCTTCCAATGGTTTCTTGTGTTGTCTCTTTTGGCACGCTTGACTTTATGGACACCTCTACAGCTAGGAAGCATAGTAACCCAGTCATTTACTTTCACAGAAAGAGGTTTCCACAAAGAATCCTCTCTTCTGTTGTAAACCTCACATGAAGTTACGCGATTGGAAGGACGACGAGAAGAAGAAGCCATTTGAACTTAGGAGAAGAAGAATGTTCAAAGCGAGAAACCGACGTTCACAAATTTTGGCAGTATTTATAGAAAAAAAGGCTTTGTACACGTGGAAACTTTTGATTTGATGTTAACCCTGTCATTGAATGATCATGACATTTTGTGAACCCAAAAATATTTCGTATCTTCAAAAATCAATTCCTTCTTGGAAATTCGAGAATATGCTTTGTGTAGTGTGCAAAAGTATCTTTTTTTGCATCAAACCGAAAAATTGTACACTGAATACGAGACTCTTCATCACTTTAGCGGCGCTTTGAAAGAAAATTGTATTAAAAAAAGAAATTCTCCATACGGTTAAAAGAGACAACAATGTTATATTCTTGTACACGTGGAAAGACGCTATTTGTCAATTTCCTTAATCTCTCATTAGCAAACAGCCCCTTTTCGGCCGTTTTTCGCCCTAATGCAGTATTGATTTTTTTATGGTCATCAGATATGGAGCTTAAGTGAGGCTACCTCCACAAATTTATGTTCGTGATATACCGCTAAATTACATAAAAGCCTCAATACGTTTTTTCAATAAAGTGGCTTCCTTATCCGGGAATCGGATGATGTGCAGGGGAGAAACTCCTCAAAGTCCTCGTAAGCAACACCCCTACAGAGAGAAAGTCTCTTTTCTCTTTTCCACTCGTCTCATTCTGTTGCATGTTCAGTGACACATGGAAACACACATCATAGAGTTCTGCCTGGAGCCGCAGCCACACATGTAAGATTGACACTTTCGTACAACGACATATGCAGCTTTGGCACATGATTCTGCATCCATTCAATCAAGAAGTCTGATAGCAGGTCTGATTGGATCATCTCTCTCTCTGTGTGGCAAACAAGAAAGGAAATGTGTATTGATGATGGACAGTTATATATGAGTCAAATCATTCCTGTCGACAAAAGGAAGAGCTTGAGAAAGGTACCCGTAAACTCTTGGTTCCTCATGAGTGCACTACTGGATCCAATCGATGAAGTCCACACAGAGAATTCTTTGAAGAGCTTGTAAAAATATTAAAGGAATAAAAAAAGAAACAAGGGAGAGTCTCTTTAGAAGGAGTACCCATGTAAAACGTGAACAAAAAGAAAGATTGAAAACCAATCGGGGCTAGGAGAAAGCTCAAAGTGGACGGAGAAATCAAGTGAAAAAGGCCACAGCTTTTCCTTCAAGAGTGGTGGGAATGGAAAATGGATAAACCGTTCAAAAGAAGTGTGCAAGATCTTCAATAAGGCTGCAATTTCTTCCCTGCGATCTTCCTCAAGGGGCAAACATTTGGACCATTTTTTTCTCAAGGGCCAACCATTTGGACCAATTTCTTCCTTGCGATCTTCCTCAAGGGCCAACCATTTTTTCAATAAGCTACAATACAACGGATTGTGCTTATGGAGTTCATATTATACGTGAAAAAATAATTGTAAGCCTCTCTTCTCATTAAATGTAATTTTCTTATTAAAAAAGAAACTGCCTTTAAACTACATTGAATATCAACCAAAAACAAGGGAAAAAATTTGCTAAATTAATCTTGTTTAGTTATTAAGCAAAAAAGTACAGATTATCCATAATGTTGAAAATAAGTTTGCCCTTGGAAACTTCAAAAATTTTCCTAATGTAGTATGAGATTTTGGAATTCTCAATGTTTTAGATCTCGGGAATAAGGTTGCAGCAAAATGAATGATCAAGGCTGGGAATTGCAAGACCGAGGCATGGTTAAAGCTGATATTGCTTAACAACGAAGACTTGTCTTTTTCTAGCACCCCCCAAAGGTTTGGGACTACCATTTAAGCTATAAATGGAAGCTAAAAATTATTACATTTCGTTTCCCACTGCGTGTATCAGGTGAGTCAAAATGATTCATGGCAAAGAGTAAAGAGACTATGTACTAAGGGGTTCTACTATTGGAAGCACCAATGGAATAGCTCTAGTAAATACTAGATACGAAAGGAAGAAATTTACACAAGATTAAGACTAAATTAGAAAGACCGATGCATGCTCTTAAATTCGATCAAAGCATGGGATAGAGAAGATGTGTGTCCGTTTTTTTTTTTCAAAAGGAATTTTGACCGAAGCCTACTCTCCCTGGCTTGAATTAGAGAACCAACCATATACAATAGACAATGAAAGAGCTTTGTACCCTCCGGATCCCCTATCTCCCACAAAGAAGGGGTAAATCAAAGGAGGACGCAGAAGTTCACTACCCAGCGGTAGAGAACCAAACCTAGGGCAAAATCTAGGATAGTTTGTAGCAACAATTAATGAAGCTTTCATCACCTTCATGCAATAGCCACTCGTTTAGATCCTGCTGAGAGAGACGAAAGGAATAGAAAAGGTAGAGAATAGGGCTTGAGAGAGGAGATGGGCTGCACGTTGCTGATGGACTGACGGACTTAAGGACTACATGTTGTTCATTAATTGGTGTCTCCGCTGTTGCCGCCAACTTTCTGCAGCTATGTCCCAGTTCGCTGGCCTGGTGGTTGGGCCTCTCGTCTCTTGAGGTGGGGGTGAGGGTTCAACCCCTGGCAGCAACATGTAGGGACATATGAATCCCAGAAACTGTTGTATGTGGCTGTTGGCCACCGTTTGACCATCCCCACGGTAGTTGTGACCACCGTTCAACCTAGTCTTGTAAACCCCTGTTCTTGTGGGATAAGGGGGGTCCCATGGGTACTATGCCCTTCCTTGTACAGTTGCAATCTCAAAGTTAAAGTCCGGGGGAGTAGGCCTCGGCCAAACCTCCATTAAAAAAAAAAAAAAAAAAAAAAAAAAAAACTTTCTGCAGCTACTGTTCTGCCTTCTCTTAAACAGCAGCCAACAAAGCTTCGTCATGAAGTTGTTGTCATCGTGAAGAAAAATGGCGGTTGTCACCGTGCAGTTGTTGTTTCTGCCTTCTCTTATTCAGGGGCCAACAAAGCTTCGTCGTCTCTCGCTTTCGTGAGCTCTACTGTAGGTCCATCTCAGAACGCTCTTGGGTTCCTCGAGGTGTCGCCTCTCCTCCCATCGCGACGGCCTCCTTTTCTCCCATCGCGACGGTCTGCACCCTTCCCATCGCGATGGCCTCCTCTCCTCCCATCGCGACGGTCTTTCTCGAATCATCATGCCCGGGTGCTTGGCATCGCGACTGGGCTCAGGTCGGTCGCCATCGCGATTGGTCAGACATCACGACTGCTCACATGCCAACCCATCGCGTGCTGGGCTCGGGACTTTTGGCCTTTTCTTTGCGAATAGATTCCCGCCCGGCTCGGCTCTCTTATTGCACAGTATTTGTGGACCGTCGCTTTTGGAGGGTCAGCGTATTCGCTTTGATTTGTTAGGGTGCACCATCGCATTTCGCCAGTTGTGGCCGGTTGTCTTTGTTTTTAAGCTTATAAAAAAAAAAAACAAGTCTGTCTGCTCTCGGCACGATGGGTACCTGGCACCCCGTGACTGGTTATCTTAAAGCATTCATTCCAACGCTTTTCCAGGATGCTTCCAACGATGGTACGGCTGTGCTTTATCGCGATGGCTCAGTAGCGGCTTAGCCTTTTTGTCTTGGTGACGGCTCCTCTTATCTCGCTACAAATTTAAATCAAATTTAAAAAAACGACCTTCCGCCTGCGGCTCTTCCTTAACTCTTTGCTGTCTCTTCGTTGAAAATCGCTCCGGATAGTGAAGGCTTATATCAGAAAAGAAAAAAAAAGGATCAACAACCTTTCCTCATTACAAAAAAAAGGGGGAGTCTGAGTTTCTTCGAGTCTTTAAGGGTCGAAAGCCAAACAGTTCATCAGAATCAGTGATGAGTGGAAGTGAGCGGCTGGGATAAGACAAAATGACTCTATTTGGTTCCCGATCAGCGACATTAGGGGGGTGGAGTTTTGGAACCTCCAAACTGCAAAGCAGTTATGGAACAAGGGGTTCAAATAGTGAAAACAACTCTGGAAACAAGAGACCAACCAGTGGATTAGGTTCGAAGAATTGGATCCTAGACTTAGAATTACCTTTGAGGAATGGACTCTTCTTCAAAGCACGTGTTTAGCATGAAACCGCTCAACTACCCGCCTTCTCTGCGGTCAGGATCCCCCTTGCCTGGAGGGCCTCAAATGGAGCAATGGTAAGAAGCTATCCAGAACCCCCAACTTCAAAGAGGATTTAGATATTACCACACTCTTAGCAAGAGATGGTGCCTTTCTTGGACCAAACTTCGGTGGGAACTAAAATTCATGTCTATTTGGCACCCCCTAATTGAGGTCAAAAAGTCTGTTCTCATGTGGCAGATCTTGCATAAAGGTATCTGGTCCAATGCAAGGGCTAACAAAATCTGTGGTGTGCCGCCATGGTGCAAGCGTTGCCATCGGTGCATCGAAGATTTAGCTCACCTGTTCTTCGACTGCCCCAAGTCCCGTGTTATCTGGCATCACGTGACCCGAGTACTGAGACTCACGAACCAATTCAACTGGCAACAGGTGACGTTGGGTGAGGCGGTCGGCTGCTCATCGAGGTTGTGGAATGCCATCAGAGGTGAGACTCTTTGGAAGATTTGGAGGGAGCGATGTGCTGTCAATGTTGGCCAAACTCCTAAGGAATGGTCGATCAAGAAATCCTTGTTTGTCCTAGGTAAAAGAATCTCCCGAGATAAGAGATCTCCACCGTTTAGACATCACTGTATTTATGTCCTCGAAAACAACAAGTTGAAACCCAAATGGGTCCCACATGAGGTTGATGATAAATTTATCCGCCTCATTTGTAATGCGCTCTAGATTGCCATATTCCTCCCCTGCATTGTATGATTTGGGGGGTCCCATGGGCACTAGTCCCATTCACTTGTAACTTTTTTCTTTATTTTAATTAAAGTCCGGTAGATTAGGCTAAGGCCGAACTTCCTTTTATTAAAAAAAAAAGTGTGGCTTTGAAGGAACGTCAAAAGCTTGCAAGGTTTTTGGTTTTTTTGGGGGAAAAGAAAAAACTGAGAATCTTTAAAGGTGAAGAAAGAAGCTCTTTCAAAAGAGAGAAAGCAGTTAGGTAAAAGGGGGTGGTTTCTTTCTTGTCGGGCCTTTGTCATGGATTTGGCGACCCCCTCTTTTGTGAGAAGTAACCTGGCCCCTCCTCCGAGGGAGACCGGTAACCTTGCCTCTCTGTTGGAGGGGGGATCTTGTGCCGCACTTGGGGCCTCCGAGAGTGTTGAACCCCTTTGGTCTCCCTCAGTAGATCCGTAATTCTGTCAACTCAAGAGGAGCTCAAGAAAGTTTGCCTCGCGGCCAAATGTTTGGCCCTAGGCCCCCCCTCGAAACCGTGTGATAGTGGCTTCGCAGCGAGTGGTTCCCCCGTGGGCTAATTGTTTGTAAGTGTCAGTTCTTACTGGCAAGCCACATGTTGCTAGTCTTTGAAAATGAAGATATGGCGTTTCGAGCCCTAAGTGTCAGAACCTGGTGACTCGGCCGGGCGACCCTGTGCCTTTTTAGATGGTCCCCTGATTTTACTCCGGACAAATCGAAATCGCTTCGGTACCCTCTCTGGGTTGAGCTCCCTAACCTGCCATACTTCTTGTACAACTTCATGTGGGACATTGTTTCTCCTATCGGAAAGTGGTTGACCTCACGCAAGAACATTGGTGGTCTCATTTACGAAGGTGCAAGACACTCGTTCAACACTCGGTGGCACCCTCAAATCTATGTCGAGCCTGACCTCAGCATGCCGCTTCCATCGAAGATCAAAGTGGACTTGGGCGAAGGGGAAGTATGGGAGCAAGACATCAATTACAAAAACCTTCCCAACGCGTGCTTTCATTGTGGCCAACAAGGTCACAGGATTAAAGATTGCCCTCTCAGACAAAAAAGCAAGTTGAAATCAAGAAGCCCCCAAAAACGCTCAAGACAACAAAGGGGCATTGACTCACTCGACAAAGGAAGAGGAAGTCAAGGGCCCCCTTAATCCAGAAGCTGATGGAGACGGGTTCATCGAAGTCAGAAGAAGAAGGAAAAGAAGCCCTAGGGTGACTTTTGAGCGAAACAACATGTCAGTTACCCCCTCCAGTAACTTGTATTGCAATCTCGAAAAGGAGATCAATGAGTTTGACTACCTAGGTGGGAACCAACTTGAGGTGGACACCAACAACAAAGCCCTAGAGATCAATGACAATAAAGAAACCTCCCAGGAGGGTTACACTACAAGCAAAGAAGAAGGCTTGACTACTAGTAACGAAGATAACATGGATAGTGAAAGTTCCATCATCGGATCGACTATTCCGAAAATGGTGTCGAAAACGGTGCCCAGTTCTTCCCAGCAGAAGGCATCCCGCAAAGGAAAACAACCTATGGAGTTACCCTGGAAAAGCCCCCACAAGAACCTATTGCTAATTCGGGATCCGATCCCAGCAAAAAAGAAAGATGAATCAAAGAAAAGAAAGGACAAAGCTCCCTCCCGCAAAGAGGGTGTTGGAGAAACACTCACTAATTGGACATATATTTGAAGGTCAAAGTCTTAGGAAGAAAACCCCATGCCTATGTGAAGGGACAAATTCACAAATGTATTATACTTGTAAAGTTAGTTCACTTTAGTTCTAGAAGTTTTTCAAAAGTCACGGGAATGAGAAAATCTATATAAGTTAGTTTGTATCAACTGACGCGGTGAGAGAGAATAGAGAAGAAGAAGGAGGAAGACAATGAGAAAGTGAGAAGAACTCATTTTTGTATGACTGAGTATAGTCGGGCTTCTCTGAGTGAGAAAGCATCTGTAAAACTTCTGAGTTTTTATAGTTATGAGAAGAACTGAGTAAAGTTCTGTGTATGAGCCTCTCTCCATCATCTCCATGATTACCTACTGTGTGATGAGTTACAAAGATCAAGTTTTCCAAGCAACTCGATGCCTGGCATCGAATCTCTGTTGATAAGTCATATTTTCTTTTATATTTTTCATTCAGTACTGAAGTGTTTAAAAAACATGATGTTGTTGGAGCAACTCGATGCCTGGCATCGAATTCCAGTTGATAAGTCATATTCTAAGTGTGCATGAAATCACCTATAGTTTTGGTGTCCAAAAGATCAAGACTTTATGCGAGAAGTCGATGCCCGGCATCGAATCCCTGCTGAAAAGTGGCCAAAAACATCCCAAGTCGATGCCCCGCATCGAATTCTCGTTGCAAGTCGATGCTAGGCATCGAATTCTAATTTTAAACAGGCGCTCTTACTAAAACAGGTAAAATTTCCAGTTTTGGAAGGTCATACAGGGTCATCTTGTGAGAGCCATAACTTGAGTTCTAGAGATCCGTTTGATGCATATGATAGCTTGTTGGAAAGCTCTACTCTTCTAGTTTCAGCCTATAAATTTTCATGGAGAAATAATACTTGAGCTAGGAGAAATTAGCAAAATACTGAAGGTATGTAATTTCGGTGACTAGGAAACTCTATAGAAGCAAAGTTCTCACTTTAGGCTATCATTTCTCAAAGTTTGGAGTGGCAATGAGTTAATGGTGACCATAGAGGTGTTCTAGTGTCACATTAATTCATTTCTTGTGGTGTTTCATACATCAACAAGTGGTATCAGAGCAGAAAGATTCTCGAGAGCAGAAGACGACAAAGGTACGAGAAGTTTTGTAAAGTTTTCCATTAAAGTTTCAAAGGTGAAGCATTTGAAGACACAAGGCATCAAAAGGTTACTTCAAAAGTATCTTCATACACAAAGAACTCCAAAAGGTATTATTCTTTATCCTTTAAGCTCACAGGTTGCAGCAGAAGGAAAGAACTATGGCAGATCATATCTCCATTGACAAACTGGACAGAGATAATTACCCCGCATGGGTAATGAGAATGGAAGCCTTACTTATGAGTAAGGATCTCATGGTATATGTAACAGGTGAAGAAGAGAAGCCAGTATTTGAAGATGAAAGCCAACCAAAGAAAGAGGAACTTGATGCTTTAAAGCATTGGCAGAAGAAGGATGCAAGTGCAAAAGCATACATCTACAATACAATTTCTGATCATTTGCTACCACACATCAGAGGATTGGAATCATCTGAAGATATATGGAATGCATTGGAGTATCATTTCCAAAGTACTACTAAAGCACGGAAAGCAAGTCTATGGTCAGAGTTTACAACATTCAAGAAGAAGCCAAGTCAAACCATTAGTGATTATGTCACTAAGATGAAGGATCTTGCAGATAGTCTTGGATCCATAGATGAAGATGTTGAAGATCACAGATTGATTGCTCAGCTACTTGCAAGTTTGAGAGGGGATGAAAGGTGGAAACCTTTTGTCTTATCAACAGAACTTTCATTAAATCATTATGTTCCAGATTTGAAGCAGTTGCTTGGTTTGATGCTCACATATGACCAAGACTTGAAGGGAGATGGAGATAAAGGACAAAGTTCTGCAATGTACATGAAGAACAAGAAGAAAGGAGATAAAGGTAAAGCAAAGGATGAAGAGGAGTCTAGTTCTCAAGCTTATTCTGCAAGAGGTAAAGGCACTGGCAGAGGAAGAGCAAGAGGCTTTGGAAGAGGAAGAGGTAATCAAAATAACAACAAGAAGGCTTGCTGGATCTGTGGATTGAGTAATCATTTGGCTCATGACTGTTGGCACAACCAACAAGGATCAAACCAGAATCAAAACAACAATAGCAGAGGCCGAGGTGGAAGATATCAAAGTAATTTCCAAAGAGGTAGACAAAGTCAAAGAGGAGGCTATGGTAGAGGTGGAGGAAGAAGTTGGGGAAAAAATCAATCCTACAACACCACCTACTACAACTATGCAAATGACACACAGAATGAAAGTCATACATCATTGATGATGAACTCAATCAGCACATCAGATAAAGAAGATCTAAAGGTATTTTACATTGACTCTGGATGTTCTAATCATTTGTCAGGAAACATAGAATTGATGTCAGAATTGGAAAAAGGCATTTCTAGTCACACAGTTCAAACTGGTGATAATACAAGACATAGTGTACATTCAATTGGAAAAGTGAAATGCAAGAGTGGAGCAGATTTGCTAACCAATGTTTTGTATGTTCCCACAATACCTAAAAACTTGATTAGTGTGGGACAGATAGTTGAAAAAGGTTTTCAAGTCAGGTTTACAAATGAAGGAGTATTTGTTGAAGATCTAGAGAATGGATATAATCAGATTGTCTCTGGTAAGAAAGAAGGTAGACTCTTTACTTTAAGAGTACAAGGGAACATTGGTCAAGCTTTGCTCACACATGGTGAAGCAGTGATTACAGAACTTGATCTCTGGCATAAGAGATTAGGTCATTTCAATGAAAGAGGAATTAAAGCTATGGTTGCTAATCAGTCTGTACTAGGATTACCAAATGTGCAAAGTCAACATATGGTTTATAAATGTGAAGCATGTCAAATGGGTAAAGCACACAGGTTACCATTTCAGAAGAAAGGATTCAAACATGATGGAGTACTTGAGCTCATTCATACAGATGTATGGAGACCAACAAAAGAAGGATCTATCAGTGGCTCAAGGTATTATGTTCTTTTCATTGATGATGCTACAAGATGGATAACATTATATGTTTTGAAGGAAAGATCAGAAGTGTTTGGAGCCTTCAAGCATTTTCATGCATATGCAGAGAGAGTAACAGGTCAAAAGCTTAAAAGACTGAGGTCTGATGGAGGGGGAGAATATTTCTCCCAAGAGTTCAATGATTATCTTTGGAATGCAGGTATTAAGAGAGAAATAACTTGCAGGTATACACCACAACAAAATGGTGTAGCAGAAAGAAGGAACAGGACTTTGGTTGAGTTTGCTAGAGCTATGCTAAAGGAGAAGAATTGTCCAAATTATCTTTGGGCTGAGGCTGTAAATACAGCTACATATCTTGTGAATAGATTACCATGTGCAGCTCTGAATGGAATGACTTCATATGAAGCTTGGTGGGGTAAGAAACGACCACTAGATCATTGTAGAGTGTTTGGATCAATTGCATATGCTTATGTGCCATCACAACTTAGGCATAAAATTGAACCAAAGGCAGAAAAATATGTGTTCATTGGTTATGATGAAAAGCAGATGGGTTACAGGTTGTGGAATCCTTTAACCAAACAATTTCTTGTTTCTAGAGATGTTACATTTGATGAACAGAAAAGTTGGTATGCAGATCAAAGTCATACAGCTGAAGAATTTGAAGAAGAGGTAAGAAGATGTGAGAAAGGAAAATCAATTGTGCAGGTAAATAGAGATGAAGACTATATGCAAGCAAGTACATCCACAAGTGGATTAACAAGAAGAAATGAAGAAGCTCCTATATTTGATGAAGAAGTGTATCCAGACACATATGAAGAATGTGAACCAAGAAGGTCAAGCAGGACTAGAAGACAACCAGAAAGGTATTCTTATGATACTTCTTACACAACTCAGAAGAACTATGCATATATGGTCAAAGATGATGAAGAACCTCAGAACTATGATGAAGGTAAAGGTAAGAAGCAATGGGAAGAAGCAATGAAGGAAGAGTTCAATGCACTGGAGGAGAACAAGACATGGGAACTTGTTCCTAAACCAAATGGTAAGAAAGTTATTGGAAATAAATGGGTTTATAAAGTGAAGAAGCTTGCAGATGGAAGTATAGCCAGATACAAAGCTAGATTGGTGGTGAAAGGCTATGCCCAGACCTATGGCATAGATTATGATGAGACATTCAGTCCCGTAGCTAAGATGTCAACTATAAGGACAATCATTGCTATTGCAGCTTCAAAAGGATGGACTCTAAGTCAATTGGATATAAAAAATGCATTCTTGAATGGATACATATCAAATGAGGTATACATGGAACAACCTCAAGGGTTTATAGATTCCAGGTATCCAAATTTTGTTTGCAGGTTGAGAAGAGCATTGTATGGATTGAAGCAAGCTCCAAGAGCTTGGAACTATAGACTGGTGAAGTATCTCAATGATCTTGGATATCAAAGTTCAAAAGCAGATTCAAGTCTACTTATCAAAAGAACAGAGGAAGGTACAATCTACATTTGTATTTATGTAGATGACATTATAATCACAGGTACTTCAGATGAAGGAATCAAGGAGGTAAAGAGATTGCTTGAAAAAGAATTCAAGATCAGTGACCTAGGAAAGTTATCATACTTTCTTGGAATGGAAGTTACATATACAGATCATGGCATATATGTGTCACAAGAAAGGTATCTTCTGAACTTGTTGAAGAAGTTTGATATGGAAAATTGCAAAGAAGCTTCAACTCCACTTGAAGTTAATCACAAGCTCAGTAAATATGATGGTGCAGACTACAAAGATATGAGGAAGTATCAATCTCTTGTGGGTAGTTTGATTTATGCTACACTAACAAGACCTGATCTTAGTTATGCAGTGGGAGTCTTGTCATAATTCATGCATTGTCCAAAGGACCCACATTGGATTGCAGGTCAAAGAGTTCTCAGATATATCAAAGGAACTATAAAGGAAGGATTATATTATCCTTTTACATCAGATTTGAAGTTGAGAGCCTATAGTGATTCAGATTGGGCAGGTAACCAGGATGACAGAAGATCAACTCATGGTTACATGATATACATTGGTGATAAGCTTGTAAGTTGGTGTTCAAAGAAACAACATACAATAGCATTATCATCAACTGAAGTAGAGTACAAAGGACTTGTGGAAGCAGCTAAGGAAGTCATATGGATGCAGACATTGTTCAAGAGCTTAGGCATTGATCAAGGTACACCTACAATACATGGAGATAATATGAGTTCACTTTATCTTGCAGCAAATCCAGTATTTCATGCAAGGACAAAGCACATAGAGATACAATATCATTTTCTCAGAGAAAAGGTAATGGAGAAGGAGATTGAAGTGGAATACATTTCTACTAAAGATCAGTTAGCAGACATAATGACAAAGAGCTTGGATAATGTGAAGACCAGCAGATTCAAAAGCATGGCAGGAGTAAAAGAAAAGAAGATGATATGAAGAAACAGGGAATGTCAATTAGTGATTGAGGGGGAGCTGTTGGAGAAACACTCACTAATTGGACATATATTTGAAGGTCAAAGTCTTAGGAAGAAAACCCCATGCCTATGTGAAGGGACAAATTCACAAATGTATTATACTTGTAAAGTTAGTTCACTTTAGTTCTAGAAGTTTTTCAAAAGTCACGGGAATGAGAAAATCTATATAAGTTAGTTTGTATCAATTGACGCGGTGAGAGAGAATAGAAGAAGAAGAAGGAGGAAGACAATGAGAAAGTGAGAAGAACTCATTTTTGTATGACTGAGTATAGTCGGGCTTCTCTGAGTGAGAAAGCATTTGTAAAACTTTTGAGTTTTTATAGTTATGAGAAGAACTGAGTAAAGTTCTGTGTATGAGCCTCTCTCCATCATCTCCATGATTACCTACTGTGTGATGAGTTACAAAGATCAAGTTTTCCAAGCAACTCGATGCCTGGCATCGAATCTCTGTTGATAAGTCATATTTTCTTTTATATTTTTCATTCAGTACTGAAGTGTTTAAAAAACATGATGTTGTTGGAGCAACTCGATGCCTGGCATCGAATTCCAGTTGATAAGTCATATTCTAAGTGTGCATGAAATCACCTATAGTTTTGGTGTCCAAAAGATCAAGACTTTATGCGGGAAGTCGATGCCCGACATCGAATCCCTGCTGAAAAGTGGCCAAAAACATCCCAAGTCGATGCCCGGCATCGAATTCTCGTTGCAAGTCGATGCTAGGCATCGAATTCTAATTTTAAACAGGCGCTCTTACTAAAACAGGTAAAATTTCCAGTTTTGGAAGGTCATACAAGGTCATCTTGTGAGAGCCATAACTTGAGTTCTAGAGATCCGTTTGATGCATATGATAGCTTGTTGGAAAGCTCTACTCTTATAGTTTCAGCCTATAAATTTTCATGGAGAAATAATACTTGAGCTAGGAGAAATTAGCAAAATACTGAAGGTATGTCATTTCGGTGACTAGGAAATTCTATAGAAGCAAAGTTCTCACTTTAGGCTATCATTTCTCAAAGTTTGGAGTGGCAATGAGTTAATGGTGACCATAGAGGTGTTCTAGTGTCACATTAATTCATTTCTTGTGGTGTTTCATACATCAACAGAGGGCTCACTACGACAATGATCATCATCTCGTTAAATGCTAGAGGGCTAACCGACCACTCAAGAGTGACCATCATTGGTCAATGGCTTCGCGACATTAGCTTAAACCCAGAATTTATATGCATTCAAGAGATTAAAATTGACGGAGAAGACCTCCAAAAATGGCTTAGACATGTCTCCTCGACCCATGTTTGGATTTCAACGGCACACCAGCGGGGGTCCGGTGGAATGGTAAGTGGTATTAATCAATTCTGGTTTGAAAAGCATGAGAACTCCATTGAAGATGAATGCCATCGATGGATTGCTGTTTCTTTTGGTGCTCCTTTTTGTTTTACTTTAGTTTCTTTGTATGCCCCTAATGGGGAGTTAGAGAGACTTAATACTTGGGCCTCCTTCGACTCGCTCCCCCACAACGTGCTTATTTGTGGTGACTTCAACATGGTGGAGGACCCTATGGATAGATGGATGGGCAAGGGCAGGGTCATCCATAGTTAGGAGAAAGAAACGTGGGACAAAACCAAACTACCCTAGGATTTGGTCGAATTCACAAATTCAAATGGCTTTTCTTGGTCAAATCTCCAAGTGGGCGAGGACCTGAGGAAAGCTAGACTTGATAGATGCTACATTTCTAAGAGATTTACTCATCAGTGGGGCCACCCTTCCCTCTTGCAATGCACCGACCTCACCATCTCTGATCACTACCCGATCGTTATCACTTTCCAACCTTCCACCAAGATCCGTAACGCTCCTTGGTTCCACGCCAGTGCACCCTTCTTCTCTCTCCCCTCCGTCCATCAAGAAATTGTTGATGTGTGGAAGGAGGCGTTCGCCTTCGGCTTGTCCCCAGCCAAGTGCTGGAGAAGTGTGGTCGATAAGTCACGAAGGATCATGATTAGATCTAGGAAGATGCTCGAAACTGTGCGGTGGGCTCGTAGAGAAGCTCTATATCATAGACTCTGGAGGCTCGAGGAGGAAGTGAACAAAGGAAAATCTCAAGCCTAGAAAGGTCTTCGAAAAATCAGAGCGCTGCTGAGATACGAGGAAGAAATACAAAGGAAAAATTTGCAAATTTTCTTCAAGGAGTGGTGGGCTGGCAAAGCCAACAAACCCACCAAAAAGATGTGTCATATCCTTAAAAGGAAACATAGTAGAGAATGGATCCCCTTATTGCTAGACTTAAATGGAAATGTATGCAATATGGAAGAAGATAATTTTGGGATCATTCAAGGGCACTTCATGCGACTCCTCGGGACCTCAAACCCCCTCTCCCACCATAGAAGGGACTGTATGGCAGCCATATCTAGGGTTTCCCCCCACAGGATACCACTCAACCTTCGCTCCCAGCTACATGCCCCTATCTCTGAAGCAGAAATCATTGAGGTCATTGATGCCCTCCCTTCTGGTAAAAGCCCGAGACCCGATGGGCTCACTAATGATTTCTTTAAATACTTCAAGCTGGTGGTTGCCACTCCTCTTTGTCTCGTTTGGCAAGAGGCGCTCAAGTTTGGTGTGCTTCCTTCTTGTCTCAACAATGGAATTATCAAGTTAATACACAAAAAAGGGAAAAAGAACAGAATAGAGAACTTGCGTCCTATTACGATGCTCCAAACAGGAAACAAGATCATTACCAAAGTCATTGCCAACATAATCTCTTGCCACTTGAGAGCGTGGTTAAGCGAGGATCAAAAAGTTTTCATAAAAGGTAGGTCAATTTTGGAAACCATTATAGATATCTGGGAAGGTCTTGAATTTGCAAATGAGTCTAAACAAGACATGGTCTTCCTCAAGATCAACTTTGATGAAGCCTACAATAGGCAGGAATGGGACTATATTCTACAGTCGCTCCAGGATTTTGGATGTAGTCAGAAATTCACCAAGATGATCGCGACCCTTCTCGGAAATGCATCAACCCAAATTAACATTAAGGGCAAACTTTCGAAGGTGATCAGACTTAGAAGATCGATTAGACAACGATGCCCTTTGGCTCCCCTTCTCTTTGCCATTGCTACGGAAGGGCTTAGCAGGCTGGTGGAGCATCAGGTGGAAGCTGATAATATCAAAGGCCTCCGTTTGCCTCATGACCACAATCAGATCACCATGAGACTTTTTGCTGATGATATGAACGCGTTTGTTCACAATGATAGTACCAGCCTGGAGACATTCTAGAGGTGTTTGGCTACCTTTTGTGAAGCCTTTGGATCCACAATTAACCACTCTAAGACTGCCTTTAGAGCTATTGTTGGGTCACAACCCGACCTTCTCATTGATCATGGCTGTCAAATCATTGTGTAGGGCCAAAGTTTTCGGCCTCTTGGGATTCCCTTGGGGTTGGGTGTCTCTTTGGAACAGTGGTGGAACTGGGTGCTGGCCAAACTGCAAAACCAAGCTTAAGTATTGGAGAGGTATGCAAATCAATCTTGCTGGTCGTGCTATGGTTATCAACACGTTCCTCTTATCATCTACCATTTGTTTCCTTTCTTGTTGGAGACCGAAAGAGCAAGATCTATCCAAACTAGATAGTATTTGTAGAAACTTCCTTTGGACAGGCGACCACAATAGGACGGGGTGCCTAAAATCAAATGGTCCATCTGCACCAGCCATAGAGATAGTGGGGGACTTGGTATCCTGGACATTGGGTGCATGGTTAACAAACTGGCAGCCAAATGGATGATTAAGGCTTGGTGCAACAGGGAGGCCTCGTGGGCCAAGTTGATCTTTAGAAACAAGAATGAGTTGGCTCTCATGGGTTTCCCAAATTGGAAGAATCTTGACATCTTGACCTTATTGTTTTTCGTGATCCCCATCCTCCCGAAAGGCTTAAATCTCGTGTGCTCCCTATGGAAGAGTTGGAATAAAGTCAAAAGCTACACAAGAATAAATGAAGACTGGAAGTGGGCTGCCGATATCAGACAAAACGACTCTATCTGGTTTTCGATCCATGGCATCCCGAGTGTCGAATCTTAGAACATTCAAAATGCCAAGAAGTTATGGAACAAAGGCTTCAAAAAATGGAAACATCTCTAGAAAAAAGACACCAACCACTGGATCAACTTCGAGGATATTGACCCTTGCATCAACATTTCGTACGAAGAATGGAACACTTTGCAAAGCAGATGTCTCGCCTGGGACCGACACAAAGTTCACCTTCTCATGGGACACGACACGTCAAGCCCGCTTGGTCTCAAATGGCACAATGGGAATAGCCTATCAATAATCCTGAACATCAAAGAAACGATTGACTATCACGTTAATCTCAACAGGAAGTGGTGCCTGTCATGGACGCGGCTTCGGTGGACATGAAGTTTATGGCTATCTGGCCCTCCCTCATAGAAATCAAAAGGTCTATCCTCTTATGGAAAATTCTTCATCATGGAATGTGGACCAACGTTAAGGCTATAAAATTTTGTGGGATTCCTCCCTAGTGCAAGCGCTGCCACCCGTCTATCGAAGATGTTTCACACATCTTCTTTACCTGCGCCAACTCCAACAGACTCTGGCATATGGTTGGAAAGAAAATTAGACTTCAGAAACATCTCAGTTGGAAGCAAGCCCTGCTAGGAGAAGCGATCAGCTGCTCCGCGACTCTCTGGAACGCCATCAGAGGGGAGGTCATATGGAAAATCTGGCGGGAAAGATGTGCTATCAACTTCGGTGACTCCCCCAAAGAGTGGTCAATTGAGAAATTGTTGTTCCTCCTTGGCAAAAGGATTGTTAACTGTAAGAAATGCCCTCCCTTCAAGCATCATCAAGTACTCCTTTTGATCAATAACAAGCTTAAACCCAAGTGGGCCCCACATGAGGGTGATGAGAGGGTGATTAACCTTCTTTGTAATGCAATCTAAGCTCTATAAAATCTTCCCCTGCTTTGTGCGATTTGGGGGGTCTTGTGGGCACCAGTCTGCTTCTCTTGTACTTTTCTTTATTTAATTCAAGTCCGGGAGAGTAGCCGAATGTCGAACTTCCTTTATATTAAAAAAAACAAAATAGCCACTTGTTTTTTAACTTGTTATTTTTTGAAATGAATATCATATGATGCTTAAACCGAGGAGACTTTTTCCAAGAACATATTCTTCTACTTAAAGCACCTAGGGATTTTGCAAATAATCATTCATTGGGTTTTTGCCAAAGTTGATAGCGCACCTTTCTTTCCATAGCTTCCATAAAACAAGCAAACAAGATATATGGATCCCCTGAATGGTGCAAGAGGTATCATGGTGGTTGAGAAGACATCAGAATCATGTTCTTCTCATGCCTTCACAATAAATCAATCTGGTCGGATATTCTAGAATCTTGAAGATGAAGAGACAAATCAACTAAACGCAAGATGTGTGTCTCCTGTAGATTCATTTTAATATGCACATCAAAGGATAATATTGAAAATTGGAAATTGAAAAGAAGAAATTATGAAAATAAATCTAAACTTTGTTCCATATCAAACTTAACCAAAAGTGGTGGACTTATTGCTCATGGGTAAGCTGTTTACTAAAGCTCCAAGACCTTTGGAATCTATTATTAGAAAGGAAGAAATCTTGGAGATGCTTTAGGTTTCTTGCCAACAATATGGAATTTTATAATAGGGGAAGCCCTCTAACAAAGGTAGAAAGCAAGATGTCATCCAATGGTTCAAAATGATTGATAGTATCACTAACCCAATAACCCATGCCATTTATGACCTTGGGTTTCCTAACCCTAGAGGAGATGTTCATACATCCTCCTACATAATTAATTATGAAAGCTTGGAACGAGGGGCAAGGCATTTTCTTAAGTGGTTATTAATGTAGTATTGGTTCTCACTCTATAGAAGGCATCTATTTTAATTATTCATCATTGTTATGAATTCATTGGTCTAATTTTTTGCAGAATTTAGGAAATAGGGGACATTCAAGAAACCAAAGAAGCAGACCTACTCATAGGATAGTTGTCAAAGATATTTATGTGGTTACTGATAGAAATTTCTATCATTCCCAGGTGTTTTGGCACTCTTAGGGAAACATATAACGTTTGGAGTTGTGCTCTAGGTAGGTCTATGCCCTATCCAAGTTGGTCCGAGTGATGGATTGATCTTGTTTTACTAATTTCTCGAGATATTACTAAAATTTGATAAGGTTCTAGTTAGTTCTTTCTAATATTTCTATGCTATGTCCCATCCTCTCACACTTATCATTTAAACATGCAACAATGTTGTCACCAATCAGGATAAAGAAGGAAGGGTTCAACAAGATGGATCATCACCAACACTCTTCATGTTCTTTATAATAGTAAGGATAATTTAGTAAAGTGATGGAAGAAAGAAAATGACCTCCCAAACACTACAACATATGAGGGGCATACCAGGTCGTATACTGGCACAAATATATGGGTGCATTTTTGCCGTGACATCGGTATAAGTGCCGATATGCACACCGATACAAGGATGCCAATATTAGTGTCAGTATAGATGTTGGTATTAGCATTAGTATAGACACTTGTATATGCATCAATAATTTACCATTAGTGTTGGTATCAACACTGGTATATACATCGGCATTTTTTTGATAGTATAGGCACTGGTATGTATCTGCAAACTGACAGTATGCGAGCCATTATGAAAGTTTTCGATATGAGCATCAGTTGGTCTCCAAGAAAACGCATCAATATAAGCATCGATAAGTTCATAGAGAAACCTATGCTCATACGGCTGCCTATGTCGACGACCAAATCTTCAAAAAAATTTTGGGCACTGTGTGTTGTCTCTTGCTCTAGCAACATTAACATGTTGCTGTGTAGCAAAAGACAATACACTCTACCCAAAAAAAACAGAGTGCATGTGACATGTACTCTAGTGGTTGTCAATTTAGGGTCTACATTACTCGCAACCAAAACATGCTTTGATAGATCAAAACACATTATCTCACATAAAAGATATGAGAAGAATAAACCATGAACCATGTACAAAAGAGATATTCCATAAATGGACCATGTACAAAAGAGATATATATTCCATAAATGAACCATGTACAGAAGTGCAACAAACCACTACCATATATGAGCCAAATAAAAAATGTGGCAAACCACTACCATATAGGAACCAAATACAAGATTGTGGCACAGCACTGCCATACACATGGCTAGAGGTATCAAACCATCTATATCTGCGGTCTTGTAATAAACCACATTCATGAAATGAGACAAATTGACATGATATTTATAAACAAAAACTAAACCAAGTTTATAAGATCACCTCATAATAGATGCTCACATGAAACGACCACACTCATCCCTCCACGTCCTCCAACTATGCAACCAATCCATGATGATAACCATAAGCCTCCTTTGCTTGTGTCGGAGAACAACCCACTACCATCTCCTGCAAAAAATATGCAAAATGTTAGATTAATATACATGATGTACTTAACACAAGAACATCCGATCATCAAAATGATACTTACAAACTAGTGATGCATAGTGTCATACCCGTCGCTACCAAAATGTGATCCTTCAACTCTTTCTAGACATGTGGTTGTTTCATCTCACTATTGATGTTATCCATCAGGAGTATGCTCCTGCTCATCACAAATCACATCCCACTCCTAGCCATCATGTATGCAGTACACTTTGGAGTCATCATGGTCATGAGCATCCAAAAATGTATGTGGTGTACTATGTGACATACCTACATCTAAGGTACTCACTCAAAGAATAAAAGTGGGAGACACAACATCCATCGCACTAACTCCACAACATCCATTGCACTAACTCCACAACATCTACCTCGTCCACAGCCAACACTTGTATCGTGCTATGGTATTGAACATATATATCGACTGTTGGAGCTGCCAAAGGGAGTGATGCCAGTGAGAGTGCCATGGTGGGAGTGAGGCTAGGAGGAGTGCTACCATTAGTGATCCAATATTGTACCACTGCTCCTTTTTCATGGAGTGCGGAGTGACCGGTGGACCCTCTCCCATCATGCTTTGCAATAGAAAATGCAAATAATTAGAATACAATAATAATGGTAATATAGAGAAATACTAGTGTATAAAAAACATAGCAAAAAAAAGACAAATTAGTATGTACAAGTGCTTGCTTCATAAATGGAACCATCCCTATATACGGTGATAACATGTCAAGTATTTACTTGGCAAGCAATCCTATGTTTCATGCAAGGAGCAAGCACATAGATGTCCACTACCATTATGTAAGGGAGAAGGTATTGAGCAAAGATGTGGAGATAAAATTCATTAGAATCAAAGAGCAGGTTGCAGATATGTTTACAAAGTTCTTGGATGCTTCTAAACTCAAAGGTTTCAAGGATGTGATAAATTTGCAGGACATGGATGAAGATAACTCCCAAATGAGCTTGAGGGGGAGTGTTGAAGATAAATGTACAAGCTCATTTTCATATGAGCCATGCTTGGATAAATTTACCAAATATAAAGATAAAGAAAAAGTAGAGGAAAAAAGGCAAAAAATATTAAAAGAAAAAGTCTAGTCAAAATTCATGATGAGTAAGAGATACAATATCTTGCCTTGTAGTTAGTAGCATGTAGTCGAGAAAGTGGTGAGGTAAGAAGAAGGCACAAGCTTCTTCACATGCTCATTGGTTATAAAAGTGAAATGGGAGCACATTCAAAACAAGGACAGAAAGAAGCAAGATCTCCCAGTAGTCGGATCTAGCCATTTTGTCATTTTGTCTTCCCTTAGACTCCTTCCAACCGCACGTCAGTTTGTACATGGCTCTATTGTAGAGCTCATATCTCAGTTCATATGTAACGCTTTCTTGTGTTTAAGAATTCAATGGAAAGCTTATCTGGTGTAGTTTCTGCATACCAAATATCTCTTTGAAAGCTTTTGTAGTTTATGAGATATCAGTGAAAGAGTGAAGTCTAGTTTTTTAGTATACCTGTGTAGATAGGTAGTCTATTTTGGTCGGTTAAGTTCCCCAACCAAAACATATCCAAATTGCATGATTTGTGTCTTCTTGGAAAGCTCTTGGAATTTACTTTTACTGTCCCAAATATCTTATTCAGATCGTTTATATTTTGTGAGATATATGTCAGAGAGTAAAGTCCAGTCTTATAGTGTACTTATGTGTGCAAGTGGTCTATTTTGGTTAGTTGCGTTTCATTTCCAAAACTCATCCAAATTACTTGGTTTTTAGCTTTTTGGAAATCTATTTGTGTCTACTTTCTCTGTACCAAATAGCTTTTTGAAAGGATATATATTCAGAGTTATCAATCCTAGAGTGAAGCTCAGTTCTTGTGTTTCTTAATCAAAACTTGTCCAAATTAAGTTATTTATAGCTTGTTAGAAATCTCTCTTTGTCTACTTTGATTGGCTAAAGGCTCAAGTCCATTTGAGTTTTGTATTGAGAGGAGGAAGCTATCTAAGGTGCAGATGTTTGTCCAAGTGCTCGACATACAAGGGCTCACTACACACTTCCGTTGCGCATAGGAGAAATCATTCTCCATAGGCTTGCATCCTTAGTGACCATGCTGGCTGATTGCTTTTGTCCAATTTTCCAATGAGTGATGGAAATCCATCTCCCATCTTGATTGTTGTTGCTCTGATACCACTGTTGGAGGAGATGTTGGATAGTCTTCAGAGATGAAGTGGTGTTGCTTAAACCTGCTTTACACCAGCCAATAACAATTGCTGGAGAATGTAGTGGGCCTCTTTAGATTGCTAATGATCATAAATAATCAACTATGTTGTTTGGAACATGATCCACTAATCAATGGATCAAAACAAATAGATAGAAATTTAATCCAAGTTCATAGACTTGTTATTTTGGTCTCTACACCTGTTCAATATTTTGAATAGTGCTCTGAGCATGATAGCATTTAGTCTGATTCCTTTTTATGATGTCTAATTAACTTAGAGAGCTACCAATCATGAGTGATTTTAACAAAAAACAAGAACTACACGCTGAGTATGATGTTTATCAAATCTTAGGACATGCCTGACATTTTCAAGGTGCATCGATCAACAGACCAGAGAGTAATGAAGTGATAATATCTCATGATTTAGAGAAGGAATGATAATGAGATTTTGTAGCTATATATAAAGTAGACAATATAATAAATCTATGATGCTTTAAATCATGACAAATGATCAATCATACATTGAGAACAAGCTCTAAGAAAATCAATGTATTGATGTAGTCATGACAAAGAAGTGAAGTAAAGATGTAATGAAAATGTATGTATTAGATCACATAGAATTACAATGTCATTGGAAATAATCTATTGCAAAATGTGAGGAAAGTGATTTAGCTATGGAATGAGCTCTCAAATCACAATGTATTCCTCTCAATTGATCTCCTAGTCAAGGCATGTTCATGCGTATCTTTTTTATATGCTTTTATAGTTGCATTTGGAGCCAATCTTTTGACTTCAAATTCAAAAGTCCACCTAGAAGTAAATCCTAAACTATAGGATATATTCTCTCATCCATCAATTACAAGATTTGATGCTTTCTAACTTCCTTGTGGACGTAGGGCTCTTTTAGAAAGGTAAATGTAATTGATTTTACAAGGGATTGATCATATAATGCTCCATGAGAAATATGCTAATCATCTGAGTATGTGGGCTTGGATTCTCTTCTACCGATAGATAACTCCCAAATGAGCTTGAGGGGGAGTGTTGAAGATAAATGTACAACATTAGGGCGAAAAACGGCCCAAAAAGGGCCGTGTAAGGATTTCAATTAGTTGTGCTTAATCGGGATTAAAGTTGTCAAATCCTTTAAGAAATTCCGTGTAAGTTCATTTAAAACGTATCTTATGCAAATTTTGAAGAGAGAGAAACTCGTATCATATAATCATGAAAAGTTTGTGTGATATCTTACGCCTCGAAGTTTGTGTGATATCTTACGCCTCAAAAGTTGAATTTTCCTCTTGTTCACGGACCTATATAATGTGTGCTGATCACGTTTTGCGCTCTTTTTCTCTACTTTTCATAGCAAGCCTGTTTCTCCCTTTCACGTCATTTTAGACACTTGCTGGTCATTTTTCATAGCAGACCATGGAGAACGTTAACCCAAATACTCTCCCTGAGCTTTCAAACATTCGAAATCATTGTAAAAAGTTCCATATCAACATTGCAGTTAGTCAGGAGTATGCGACGACAAGAAACGTATTTCGAAGGGCTCTTCATCCTCTTGAAGTAGATGGATTGCGAAAGGAAGGCAAGAAACATATCGACATATGGACAGATGGATCTGTTTATCCAATTGATCCACAAACTGGAAGGTACCCCCCTTTTCATAATCTTCATGATCTGATTAGATTTGTGGGAGATGGTGAGGATGGTTTACGAGGCTATTGTTCAAGGCTCTGGGATATTTCAAGGAATTATGTACAATACATAAACTATTTACAAAACACACTACACCAGAAGAATTTACATATGAGAGAGCTAGAAAACAAATTATCCACTTTATCTTCTCAGTTAGAGTCTTTTAAAAAAATGAAAGAAACTCCTATAGGTTTGAGAATGCGGTCAAAACGAGTAAAACCTTTTTTAGATTTGACTGAAAAATCTGGCCAGAAAAAGAAAAGAATGAAAATTGTTAGAGATCATGTGACAAATGTGCTAGGTTTCAATATGTCGAGCAGTTTTGAGCGCATACATTTCTGTAATGAAATTTTGAGTCAAAATGATGTTTTAAAACTATTGAAACTAAATGAAAATACATGCTTGAAACGTTTTGTTTTTCAAAAACTCATGACAGAAATGAATCTTTTACTAGAACCATCTCAAATTCAAAATATTTGTGATAGTGTCGGAGTGAGTAGGAAAGGTTATAGAGCAATTTCAAAAGTTTGGTGTGAATTTTTAAAATTTAACAAAGTTAGAAGTTTTGGATTGCCTAGACCCCATCATGTAGGAAAGTTTCGGCTCTGCTTGAATAAGAAGATCACATCAGTATTTGGTGAATATAAACATATTCACGGTAACATGCCTTACGAAGTAGGAAAACAAAAGTTACATTTCACTTACAATGCATTTAACAACATATGGATAGATGTTATAAAACTTCAAACATACATGGTTCAGTTCTATAATATAAAAGAGCATGAATGTTCTGGTCTATTGAAATTTGTAATCAAACTTGATGAAGCTGAGCTTAAAAAACATCAAAAGATGGAGAGAATAAGCATTGCACTGATGAACAAAGCTTTGGACTATAGCCTTGGGAAATTGGATACTCCATCTCTCAAAGTACAATCAGAAATGGAGTTATGGTGGGTTGGCTGTGCTCAAGTTCCATCTGAGAGCCATAAAACACTTAAATGGTTATTCTCACAGACAAACATTCCAAATGTTATCCAAGGGCATCATGCAGGAGAATTGTTGAATGTCAAAGACTACGGAAACTTTCAAGTTGAGTGGCATTTGAGTGGAGACCTAAAGACACTCAAATGCATGTTTGGTATAAGTGGGGGAGCAAATTCTAAATACCCTTGCTTGTACTGCATGCAAAGCCCAGGCACAAATGGATGGATTACTAGAGCTGAGGGTGAAGAGGCTCCTTCTAGACAAAATGTTATTCTTCGTAACTACTCATCTTCTTCAATGATTTGGGATCCCATACTTCCAATAGCATTGACAAATGTACACATATGTACACTACATGCAGAGTTAAGAATCATTGACAAGTTGGTCCGTCTTCACTTGGATTATGCATATTCTATCAAGCCTACAACTCTTGCAGATGAATGCATAAAAAAATGTGAATGTCTTCTTTCAGAAATGGGGTTTCATGGTGGTGATGTTCATCTAAGAAAAGATCCAAAGCTTTCACAAAATACAGGTGATGTTTTACAGGATGTCTCAATGGGAGGTGCAAAAGCAAGGAGATTCTTCAGCAACCATGATGGCAAACAACTTAATGCCATGTGGAATTCATGGAAAACATTTTGTGAGGTCACGACTAATGTAAAAAGCAAACCAGAAATAGCAAAAAAGAGAATGGAGGTGTGGGTCAAACTAGATAATCTTTTAAAGATCATGAGGCAGCACGTAACATCAAAAAGTTATGTGACAGATTTCAGAAAGGCGACCACAGAGCTTATAGAAACCATCATAGAGGCATGGGGTGCCAAAGACATAACATACTACTTGGTGAGCTCCAAAGATATTTTATTCAATTTATTTATTTTTAATTGAAATAAAGATCTAATGAAATTCTTCTGCTTTCCAGCATATTCTTCTTGTGCATGGTGCATTCTTTGCAGAAAAAGAACCACTTGCCATGTGGAACACCCAAGGCATGGAAAAATCTCATTATCAAGCAAGGACAAGCTTCTTTAGGTGTACAAGGAAAGGAGGAGGAGTAACAAAGAGCAATGCCTTCAGAGAGCTTTTTGATTGGTTCTTTAGAAGACAATTACAAAGGACCTCTCCTCTTTTCAAAGCAACATTTGTCACTAACAATGTGCATTTTTGAGCTTGGGCTCATGCACGTGCACTTCCCTATATTGACACTCAGAGGAATATTGGACACGTGCCGGTTCCTAAGAGATTACCATGCTGATTGACATAGACCATTCACCAGTGCTACTGTTCCATTCAGGAAATACTGAGAATTGAATTGCTTTATATTCCTTGGCAAGCAACATCGTGTAACTTCACCAATCTGAGTTTCACATATTCTCTTTAGCTCACCATATGCAGGAGTCTTCTCCTCCAGAACTACCTTGTGCAGATATCTCCTTGGCTCTGGTACATGAAGTAGTTAAGCATCACTCAAGTTGCAGACCTTCAAGCTCTTTAGAAGACAATTACAAAGGACCTCATGCCAAATATAATCAGAAGGATATGGCTATCTCCAGACAAATCATGTATCAATATCACAAACTGAATCAAATCATGTATCAATTTGCAATGTCTTATATCACATTGGGCAATTTCTGTATATGTACATTTGTTGAGTATAGAATTTGAAAAAATCAAGTCATTCCTTGAGCCTTTTGAAAGAGCTTGGCTCTGGCAAATCACCTCTATATCTCAAGAACTCTTTTCTCCTGTATCCAGCAATGCTTTTTAAATTTGACACCCCTGCAGCCATTGCATAGCTTGAAAAACAAAGAAAGTACCCTGCCCTTGAAGCATTGAGTCCAGGGGCATATCCAAAAATTCTGAATGCAGTTGCTCTTTCAAGCAGTAAAACTCTGAAAGCATTAAAGGGTATTGGAGTAAAACCCATGTATTTTGATAGAGTCCTCAAGCAGAATAATCCAAAGTCTGGCTCCTCACTATAGTGCTTGTGAATAACACAAAAAGTGGCTGGGTCCAACTTTGGAAGATAGTGGATAATAGAATGAATATCCACCTTTGCTTTTCCTTTCTCTTCTAAGGCTTTTCTTGTTCCCTTGCCCTTGCCAAGGTAATTGTCTTCATCCAATAAAGTTAACTGTGATAAAAATGAAAAACATGGTTAGATGAAGTGCAAGCACACTTAAGGAAACATGTGAAGTAACTTGAAACTATTAGAAAGAAAAGCAAGAGACACGACTGATGCAAGTGATAAGGCCCAGCGGAAAATATCCGATGGGCCTAATCGCTTGCATCGGTCGTGATCCATTTCTGACACTTGGAATGGAGAACTTGGACAAATCTGATACAAGAAAGAGATTTTGCATTGGTCCCATCTCATATCCTTAACCTAAAGATCTTGAGAACATAGTTAACTGTATACCTTGATGTCATCTTCCTAAAGTCCAAACACGACCGATGCAAGCGATGAGGCCCAACGGAAAATATCCGATGGGCCTAATCGCTTGCATCGGTCGTGATCCATTTCTGACACTTCGAATGGAGAACTTGGACAAATCTGATACAAGAAAGAGATTTTGCATTGGTCCCATCGCATATCCTTAACCTAAAGTTCTTGAGAACATAGTTAACTGTATACCCTGACGTCATCTTCCTAAAGTCCAAACACGACCGATGCAAGCGATGAGGCCCAGCGGAAAATATCCGATGGGCATAATCGCTTGCATCGGTCGTGATCCATTTCTGACACTTCGAATGGAGAACTTTGACAAATCTGATACAAGAAAGAGATTTTGCATTGGTCCCATCTCATATCCTTAACCTAAAGATCTTGAGAACATAGTTAACTGTATACCTTGATGTCATCTTCCTAAAGTCCAAACACGACCGATGCAAGCGATGAGGCCCAACGGAAAATATCCGATGGGCCTAATCGCTTGCATCGGTCGTGATCCATTTCTGACACTTCGAATGGAGAACTTGGACAAATCTGATACAAGAAAGAGATTTTGCATTGGTCCCATCGCATATCCTTAACCTAAAGTTCTTGAGAACATAGTTAACTGTATACCCTGACGTCATCTTCCTAAAGTCCAAACACGACCGATGCAAGCGATGAGGCCCAGCGGAAAATATCCGATGGGCATAATCGCTTGCATCGGTCGTGATCCATTTCTGACACTTCGAATGGAGAACTTTGACAAATCTGATACAAGAAAGAGATTTTGCATTGTTCCCATCTCAAATCCTTAACCTAAAGTTCTTGAGAATATAGTTAACTGCATACCTTGACGTCATCTTCCTAAAGTCCAAACACGACCGATTCAAGCGATGAGGACCGACGGAAAATATCTGATGGGCCTTGTCGCTTGCATCGGTCGTGATCGACTTTTGACACTTCTAATGGAGAACTTGGACAAACTGACACAAGATAGAGATTTTGCATCAAGCCCATCTCATCTCCTTTTCCTTTAAATCATGAGAATATATTTTACTACATACTTGACCTCATCTTCCTCTTCAAGTCCGAACACGACCGATGCAAGCGATAAGGCCCAACGGAGATTATCCGTTAGGTTGTATCGCTTGCATCGGTCGTGGTTTTTCTCACTTAAAAAAATAGAGATCTCGGACAAAACTTTAATTGATAGAATATATCAAACAACATACCTTGACCTCATCTTCCTCCTCAATGAGCTCTTTTGAGTCAATACAAATTGTTCCTTTGTCCTCAGCGACATCCAAGAATGAATAGCCACGTCCAAACGAGTATATTCCAAGTTGCTTCTGATGCTCATCAAACTCTTCATCAGCAAGTTTTGGCTTCTCTGAGATAGCTTTCTCAAAGCATTTTGAAAGAGCTTGTGATGAATCTTTGAATTCTTCATTAGACAAATCCAAATCAAGACGCAAAAATTCCTCTCTTCTTTCTCCTTTCTTATTGATGAATCTCCTTGCAACTTCTTCTGCCTCAGCTATAGCTGCAAGACAGTAGTCCTCCCTTAGATTGAAAAGTTCCTGAATGTAAAATAGAGGTATGAACTCTTTCCCAGAGATAAAGTAAAAAGGTAGATTTGGGAGAAGTAGGGACTTCTCAGACACTTGAACTTCTTCACTTGGCTCCCTTATTGCAGTCTCTGCTTTAAAAGTGGCCACATCAAAATCTTTGACCTGCTCTTCTTCTGCTTGCAGATTGATCTCCTCAACAATCTCCATGACACCTTTCATAGTTTTTGAGCTAGCCTCAAGTGCCAGCTCTAAGCAAGGCTCGTCTTCATCATGAACATTTTCCTCCCTTTCAACTAAGATATGATCAAGCCATATCAAGAAAGCAATGTTTAAAGGGAGCAAGCAGCAGTCCTTTTCATGCTCTGGGCAAAAATCAAGCTTCCCTGGCAAAGGGGATATCCTTCTGCATTTTCTTGTGATTTTAGCCCTATCTGTTGGATCCTTCCCAAAGATGTGAGGATGGACATAGGTTTTCTGAGAAATAGAAAGGATCCTCCCATCGACCAACCCCAAGAAAATCTCCCACTCATCCTTAAGAAAACTTTTCGAGTTCTCTAAGAGTTTTTCAAAATCAATTTCGGGGTTGAATATGGTCATTGCATCAGGAAAATAATCTACACTTAAACCCTCTTGAACCATGAAATCAAGAAGTTTCTCTGATGGAGAGACACTAAGGATCTCATTCATTACCTCCATCTAAGCTGCAGCTTCTCTTGTATGTCTATTAGGAGAACACAACCGATGCAAGCGACTAGAGCGAATCAACGTAGGTCAAATGGCGAAAATCGCTTGTATCGGTCGTGTCGGCGACGAAAGAAAAATACACATGTAGGTGAGAATTTCTCTGAAGGTTGAAAATTTGAGATTGTGAAGAAAAAGGTATTTATAGGCGAGGAGGGAACAAACGGTCGAATTAGGTGGACCAATCACAGAGCGCCACGTGGCAAAGTGTACGTTGCCCGATGCAACGGATAGATGACGTGGATCAATCAAATCATGCCACGTGGCAAAAGATGTTGGAATTCGCAACGGCTATCTGACGTGGACCAATCGGGGCATGCCACGTGGCACAACGGTCAACTCAGTTTTGGGACCTATTTAAGCTTCCCTATTCATTTGCTTTTTTTTTTTTTGTCAACACTTGCCAAGCGTGGAGGTTCCATTGCCACCAAGTTTTTTGGCTACTTCACAATTTCTATAGAGAGCGCTCTCTCCGTAAGGTAATGTGGACACGACCGATGCAAGCGATTAGGGACATCCGAGATTTTTGGATAACCCGAATCGCTTGGATCGGTCATGTTTTTTAAATAGCATCGTCCTTGATCATACCTTGCAAATTTTGGTTTCTTTTGTGTTGCTTGAGTATAACGCATTGTTACCTTTATTTTAACTTCTATTTATTGAAATATGATGATGAATTCAGGGACGACCGATGCAAGCGATGAGTGACATCCGGGCATTTACGGATGACTCTTATCGCTTGGATCGGTCGTGTCTCTAGTGAGGAGGGAAGAAACGGTCGAATGAGGTGGAGCAATCATCGAGTCCTTGATCATAGCTTGCAAATTTTGGTTTCCTTTGCTATGATGAAAAGGAACGTCCGAGATATGGAAACCAAGACATTAAAGCTATGGAAACCGAGATATGATGAAAAGGAACGTCCGAGATATGGAAACCGAGATACGTTCCCCGATGCAACGGATTGATGACGTGGATCAATCAGATCATGCCACGTGGCAAAAGAACTTGGAATTCGCAACGGGTATCTGACGTGGACCAATCGGAGCATGCCACGTGGCACAATGATCAACTCAGTTTTGGGACCTATTTAAGCTTCCTCCTATTCATTTCCTTCATTTTTTTCTGTCAACACTTGCCAAGCGTCGAGGTTCCACTGCCACCACGTTTTTAGCCTACTTCACAATTTCTATAGAGAGCGCTCTCTACGTAAGGTAATGTGGACACGACCGATGCAAGCGATTAGGGACGTCCGAGATTTTTGGATAACCCTAATCGCTTGGATCGGTCATGTTTTTTAATATCATCGAGTCCTTGATCATAGCTTGCAAATTTTGGTTTCCTTTGCTATGATGAAAAGGAACGTCCGAGATATGGAAACCAAGACATTAAAGATGCTGCCTTGCTTAATTTGAACAGCCAGACAGAAGAGTCAGCTTCTCAAATCCTTGACATGCATGTGGGGATCTTTTTCGAGGAGCAGGACACCAGTGGGGGGTTTCGTGAGATATAGGTGTGGGAGGTCTCCATCAAAAAGGAGGAAGCGGGTTCTGCTAGTAGAGGAGTTGAGAAGCTGACTCTTCTGTCTGGCTGTTCAAATTTTTCTTTATAGTAAGCAAGGTAGCATCTTTAATGTCTTGGTTTCCATATCTCGGACGTTCCTTTTCATCTCGTGCCTCTGATAGTGGAAAGAGTCATTGATTATAGTTTTCTAATTATCTTTATCTTAGTGATAATTGAGTGTTTTGCATTGTCAGATATTATTTATTGATATTTGATGATTAATTAAAAGACGACCGATGCAAGCGATCAGGGACATCCGGGCATTTCCGGATGACTGTTATCGCTTGCATCGGTCGTGCCTCTGATAGTGGAAAGAGTCATTGATCATAGCTTTTAGAGAGTAAGTTTTGACAGTGGAATATTCCACTTTTCCTAATTCCTTGCCTAAAGATTGATTTTTTGCAGAGTATGGCTAGAACCAAAAAGACAGCAAGGAAGTTGTACCCTGAGGGTCAGGACAAGAATGCCCAAGGGGAAAATGTCCAGGAGCAAAATTCCCAGAAGGTTCAAGCCAAAGTGCCAGAGCAGCCTTCAAAAAAAAGGGTCAACTACCATGTTAAGTCTTTGAGGGAAATAAGAAGAGCCCAAAAGTCTGTGGGATTGTTGATCCCAAGACTTCCATTTATGAGAGTTGTCAAGCAGATCTCATCCAACCTCTGTTCTTTGATGAAGACCTCATCCTTTGTCAATGTGAGGTGGCAAACTCAAGCACTGCTATGCCTGCAAGAAGCTGTAGAGGACTTCGCTATTGATTTCATGAATGATGCCTACTTATGTGCTGCTCATTCTCATAGGGTAACTTTAATGACGAAGGATTATGTTATTGTTTCAAGAATAAGATATAAGTTTGATAAAGCTCTGGTTCCTATTGATCACCACGACAAAAAATTCTTCGATATTTTAAATATACCTCCAGCTCGAGCACCTAAAACAACAGTTGTCATTGAAAGAGATCAACGCTCAAGTCACTCATGATCATGAGACTAGAGCTGCAGCAAATAGTGAGGAGGAGAGGAAAAAGCAGGGATTATTTACAGAGGAAAGTGCCATCTTAACCCAGATTCAAAAGTTAAAGAAAGCAAATAAAGAGCTCCTCAAGAAAGGAGATGGGCAGGTTATAGTTAATGTTGCAATGCCATGGCAAGGTGAATTGTTTCTTGACATTAGACCTGAAGATAACAAAATGTTGAGGGAGCTTCATCTTGAAATATCAGATAGTGTGGTCAACATTTCACTCAGGTATATCTAGAGGCCTTAAAATGCTTTTGTTTTGCATAATTTTCTAGTTCCTTAACTGCATTTTTATTTCTTGATTTGTAGGGTTCTTCTTCAACAATGTGAGGAAAAGGTTCAAAGAAAAGTATTTATTTTAGATCCTCTGGTGACACAATGTTTTTTACATAAACATGGAGATGCCAAGTCCTTTCTACTGGGTTTTACAGAAGAAGTAGAATGTGTAATTTACCCATACATTGAAAAGTAAGTATTCATCTTCATTTTGGAAACATATTTGTTTCATTTAAGAAAGTATATTTACATGCAACTCATTGACATGGGCCATTGGAGTTTGATTATTGTGGACTTCAATGCATATCAAGCTCTTTTCCTAAATTCTCTTCCATCACAGCATGGGAATTGCAAAGTGTAAGTTACTATACATTTTGTTGTTCTCTATTTTAAAGCCATGCCCCGTTTTGATTTTCACTTTACAATGCAGTGCTGCAAAGCTTCTCAAGATGCATATTGATCAGAATTTTCCAGGAATAGCTAAAATGAATGAACAAAAGCAATTTGGATACAGCCAAATTCATGTGCCATTGCAGAGAGACTCAACATCATGTGGCTGGAGAGTGATTGCAAATGCTGTAAGATTCTTGGAAAGAAGGTTCTACAGTCCTGGATTGAATTTATCAGACTACCCAGATGCATGGATCATCTTGATCAGAGAGAGAGCAATAAATAGTATCATGAAACATGCAATCTGCCCACATGATCCAGACTCACCTCCACCTCCTCCACCTGATAGAAAACAGTCTGAAGATAAAAAGAAAGGGCTTCCTCTTCACTCACCACTAAAGCATATGAACAACATAAAGAGTCAAGCTGAAACCTCCAAAAAGGGACAGAAGCAACAGAGAAAGCAAGGCTCTAAAAAGGATAGAAAGGGTTAAATCAATTTTTGAGTCGTAGATTGAAATCAATTGTAAAGCCAACCGAGGTTGGAATATTTATTTTTTAACAAATTGTATATAGTTATGCCAATCTTCATCTGGAAGATGGTCACAGTTGTATTGAACCTCTTGAGAGTTTGACAAAAGTTCACTGGATGGTCCAATTAAATTTATTTATGTCACAATTATGAATGCATTGTAGGTTTTTTACTTCATTCTTGTTGGAAAGTGTTTAAATTCGAGAAGTTACAGAAGGACATAAAGAATTAAGAGGACACGACCGATACAAGCGATACGGGGAATCGGAGAATCTTGGATTGCCCCTATCGCTTGCATCGGTCGTATTATCCATTTCATCGCTGCTGCTAGTTTTTATACTCGTGAGTCAAATCTTTACGCAAGGTCACTTCTTGAAGTCTCCCGCGGTAGTTTGCTAACACGACCGATGTAAGCGAAAAGGGCCATCCGACAATTTCAGATTGCACTAGTCGCTTGCATCGGTCGTCTTCACTTATCTCGTCTTTTCTGCTTTATGCCTTGAGACATGCTCTTCTAATATTGAAATACCAAACCTTGGATTGGAATTTGCACCAAGTTCTCCACTCTCTCTTATATTACTTGGTAGTTTGCATTTGTACCATGATAATTTCTCTCGCGGTAGTTTGCTAACACGACCGATGTAAGCGATAAGGGCCATCCGACAATTTCAGATTGCCCTAGTCGCTTGCATCGGTCGTCTTCACTTATCTCGCCTCCTCTGCTTTATGCCTTAAGACATGCTCTTCTAATATTGAAATACCAAACCTTGGATTGGAATTTGCACCAAGTTCTCCACACTCTCTTATATTACTTGGTAGTTTGCGTTTGTACCATGATAATTTCTCTCGCGGTAGTTTGCTAACACGACCGATGTAAGCGATAAGGGCCATCCGACAAATTCAGATTGCACTAGTCGCTTGCATCGGTCGTCTTCACTTTTCTCGTCTCCTCTGCTTTATGCCTTAAGACATGCTCTTCTAATATTGAAATACCAAACCTTGGATTGGAATTTGCACCAAGTTCTCCACACTCTCTTATATTACTTGTTATGTGTACCATGATAATTTCTCTTGCATTACTTGAGGACAAGAAAAGTTGCATAGAATCAAATTATTTAGCTGAGCCTAGTGTGCACCTTTGATAGACTATAATTATTAAATTGAAATTAGATATTCAATTCTAGATCTCTTCTTCATCTAGAATTAACTTATGCAAGTTCCTGTATAATTATTTCTTAGTCATCAATTCACTCCTGCAAAAAAAAATCAATGGAAATATGAAATTAAGGACCTAAAAAATATCTAAGACATTTAAAATTAATAATTCACATTGTTTGTAACCATCCTGCCAAGAAAATTCAATGGAAGTATCAATAGAAGCTTCTATTAGATGAAGATACATTATGTAAGAATGTCAGGGTTAACTTGTTACAATCTTAAAGGTTGGAACTTAATCACCCTTGGTGGCAGGCAGCTTATGCAAGATAATGATTTCTCTGATCTAATGTTAACTATTGCATCATCAATTGAGAATCTACACTCAGATGATACCTCATCAAGGTATTCTAGAAGCTCCCTTACATTTCTGAGATTCCAATTTGCAGTGACAATTATTTTCCTTGATTGAAAATCTGGATGAATCAATACTTCTAACTCAAATTCTGGACAGCTCTCCTCTGAGTCCAAGGCTATCCAAAGTCCAAGCTTTTTTTTCCACCTTCTATAGTCATATCCTAGAACCAGAGATTGTCGACAAATCTGATATGAGATTGAAAGAGAATTGGGACTAACTTTACATAAAATAATGTCACCTAGCTTTTGAACTTCTTTGCTATCCCATTCCCTACCTAAAACATCATCAATCTCTGAAATAGGGACTCTCATATTCAACCACATTGTTTTTGTTTTCTGTAATAACATGTTTTTAAAGCATGCTACAAAGACATGAATAGGCAAAAACCATTGAATCTTTATCCTTCTCGAAATTCGGCCTGCTGACATTGCCTTCTGGATGTCAAATTTAATTTTGCAGAGAAAACTTGAAACTGTTGAATGATCAGGAGCATCCCAATCTAATGAAGAGATGCAAGGACTAGGTACGTGTACAAGAATTCCATAAGAACTCCTCCCTGACGGCACTTGATAATCTGCATAATGGACAAATAACTCTATGTTATTGAAGAATTGAACAGATTTCTCTGCATACATGAGTTCTGCATATTCCTTATGAAGAACTCTGAATGTTCCTGTTAAACATTCAACAGGTTGCCATTCCACAATATTGGAAGGAAAGATATCTGCAGTACAAAAACATATGTTTCATTATACAAAATCAACTGGAATGATAGAAGAGCATTGTCAAACTTCACTTACAGTACGAAGGGAATTGAAGATGATTTTCTAGAACAAGATCCTTAGCGGTGTACACATGCTGTACTCGTGCAAACCAACCGCATCTCTTCAATTTGAAACTGAGAATACGTCCCTTCCAATGGTTTCTTGTGTTGTCTCTTTTGGCACGCTTGACTTTATGGACACCTCTACAGCTAGGAAGCATAGTAACCCAGTCATTTACTTTCACAGAAAGAGGTTTCCACAAAGAATCCTCTCTTCTGTTGTAAACCTCACATGAAGTTACGCGATTGGAAGGACGACGAGAAGAAGAAGCCATTTGAACTTAGGAGAAGAAGAATGTTCAAAGCGAGAAACCGACGTTCACAAATTTTGGCAGTATTTATAGAAAAAAAGGCTTTGTACACGTGGAAACTTTTGATTTGATGTTAACCCTGTCGTTGAATGATCATGACATTTTGTGAACCCAAAAATATTTCGTATCTTCAAAAATCAATTCCTTCTTGGAAATTCGAGAATATGCTTTGTGTAGTGTGCAAAAGTATCTTTTTTTGCATCAAACCGAAAAATTGTACACTGAATACGAGACTCTTCATCACTTTAGCGGCGCTTTGAAAGAAAATTGTATTAAAAAAAGAAATTCTCCATACGGTTAAAAGAGACAACAATGTTATATTCTTGTACACGTGGAAAGACGCTATTTGTCAATTTCCTTAATCTCTCATTAGCAAACAGCCCCTTTTCGGCCGTTTTTCGCCCTAATGAGCTCATTGTCACATGAGCTATACTTGGATAAATTTACCAAATGTCAAGGTAAAGGTGAATATAATTCTAAGGATGAAAAAAATCTAGTCAAAACTCATGATAAAAAACAAATATACAATATCTCCCTTGTAGTGAGTGGCATGTAGCAAGCAAAAAAATAAAAGTGGTGAGTTAAGAAGAAGGCACAAAGTTCTTCACATGCTCACTAGCTATATAATTGGTATTTGATCTTTGAACCCTTTTCTTAGAAGCCATTTTGTCATTTTTCCTCTCATAAACTCTTTCTAGCTGCTTGTCACTTTGTACACACTCATGTTATGAGGTTCATATGCCACTGCATATGTAATCGTTTCTTATATATAAACAATCATTGGAAATCTTATCTTGGTGTTTTTCTTTAACTTAAATATCCCCTTCAAAGCTTCTATATTCTACGAGTTATAATTCCGAGAGTGAAGTCCAATTCTTCAACATATGTGTGTGGATAGATAGTCTATTTTTTCAGTTGCATTTCCTAGTAAAAAACTTATCCAAATTATGTGATTAATCACTTATTAGAAAGCTTACCGTGGTTTTTTTTCTATCAAAAATATCAACTTTAAAGGTTCTATATTATCTTAGTGATCAATTCAAGAGGAAAGTCCAATTCTTTTGCATACCTGGGTGGACAAGTAATCTATATTCATCAGTTGACTTTTTGAACCACAACTTACAAAAATTAATTGATTTATAGCTTCTTTGAAAGATCTGCATGTGCATGTAGATATGTTTGTGCATGTGCATGTGTGTGTATATGTGTATGTGTGTGTATGTGCATGTGTTTGTGTAAGTGTATGTGTATATGCATGTGCATGTCTCTGTATGTGAATGTATATGTATATGTGTGTGTATAGGTGTGTATGTGTGTATATATGCATGTGCATGTGTATGTGTACAAGTATGTGTGTGTGTATATGTATGTGCATGCATGAGCATGTGAATGTGCATGTGCATGCATGTGCATGCATGTGCATATGCATGTGCATGCATGTGCATGCATGTGCATATGCGTGCATGTGCATGTGCGCCTGCATGTGCATGTGCGCCTGCATGTGCATGTGCGCCTGCATGTGCATGCATCTACATGTGCATGCATGTGCATGTGCATGTGCATGTGCATGCATGTGCATGCATGTGCATGTGCATGCATGTGCATGTGCATGTGCATCTGCATGTATATGTGTGTATTTGCATGTGCATGTGTATTTGTATGTGTGAACATGTAAATTTATGGAAACAAAACTATTTAAAATGATATAGAAATAATGAAAATTATACTTACAGTAATTAGCCATATATTATGTTTAGTAAAGTTCTTCAATAATGTGCATTAGAGAGAGAGAGAGAGAAACCGAGAGAGACACAAATACACACATATACACATGCATACATATAAATGTACACACATATACACATATGAAAACACACATACACACACACACTAAACATACATATGCATAAACACACATACACATGTATACATACACATGTATACATACACATGTATACATACACATACATACATACATGTATACACACACATACACATGTATACACACGTATACATACACACACATACACATACTATACATACATGTGCATACACACACATACACACACATATACATATACACATAGATACATACACCCACATATACATACACACACATAGAGACACACATATACAAATACACACACATAGAGACACACACATATGCATACACACTCATACACATACACACACACACATACATACATATGCATAGATAATGCACATGCATATGCATACATATATACATACATGCATACATATATACATACATGCATACATATATACATACATGCATACAGACATATACACACCCACATACACATATACACACATACACACATACACACATACACACACACACATACACACACATATATATATATATATTTACATACATATACATACACACACATATACATACACACATATACACACACATACACATACATATACACACATATATGCATACACATACATACACATACACATACACATACACATACACATACACATACACATACACATACACATACACATACACATACACATACACATACACATACACATACACATACACATACACATACACATACACATACACATACACATACACATACACATACACATACACATACACATACACATACACATACACATACACATACACATACACATACACATACACATACACATACACATACACATACACATACACATACACATATGCATACGCATACATATACACATACACATACACATACACATACACATACACATGCACATACACATGCACATACACATACACATACACATGTGTACACATACACATACACATACACATACACACATAGATACTTGCATATACACATGTATATATACATACACATGTAGATACACCCACATTACACACACAAAGATACACACATACCATACACACACACTACAACAGATCGAGGGAATACCGACAATCAGCTGTCGGCGTCAGTATGACCCTCGATTAATTTGGGAAAGGCGCTTTGCCTCGGAAAGGCAGCGTTGGTATATGCGTTGGTATAAGCGTCAGTAATTTGCTGGAATTATCGACGGTTATAGCGACGCTCTCTTTTTAACCTGGACCGAAACCAAAATTTGTCATTCTGAGCGTTTTGAATCCAGCTCTTCTCCTATCGGGTTTGCGCGTGCCAATAGCAAATCTCTGTTTGTCACCCTTTCTCTCTCTCTCTCTCTCCCTCCCTCTCTCTCACACTCTCTCTCTCTCCCTCCCTCTCTCTCACTCTCTCCCCCTCTCTCTCCCTCCCTCTCTCTCCCTCCCTCTCTCTCTCTCTAAACAGACCTCTATCTTTGTAGATCTAAAGTTTTGGTAAGTAGATTGCACATATTGTAGCACTCTTTTTTGTTTCTCTATGTTTTTGCTTTACTAATATGTTCTTTTTTTGGTTTTGCAAGAGATTTTGGGATCAAAATCTTTGGAAATTCGACGAAGAAGAACCTCAAGTGGATTTTGACGACCTTGATTCAAACAATCTCTCTCTAAGCACACCTCTATTTTTATAGATCTGAAGCTTTGGTAAGTAGATCGCCCATATTGTAACACTCTTTTTTCTTTCTTTATGTTTTTGCTTTTCTAATATCTTCTCTTTAGTTTTGCAAGAGATTTTTGGGATAAAATCTTTGGAAATTCGACGAAGGAGAAATTCAAGTGGATTTTGACAACCTTGATTCAAAAATTACATCAATGTAAGAGACATATATCACTCTTTTTTCTTTCTTTATGTTTTTGCTTTTCTAATGTCTCCTCTCTTTAGTTTTCCTTTCGACTGAGAGAGAGAGGGAGAGATATATACATATACATACACACATACACAATGCATATGCATACACACATACACAATGCATATGCATACACACATACACAATGCATATGCATACACACATACATAATACATATGCAAACACATACATGCATGAATACACACATGCACATGCATACACATACACACATACACAATGCATATGCATACACACATACATAATACATATGCATACACATACATGCATGCATATATATGTATACACATACATGCATGCATATATATGTATACGCATACATGCATATGCATACACATACAAACATGCATATGCATACATGAATGCATATGCATACAAGCATGCATATGCATACATGCATGCATATGCATACATGAATATGCATACATGAATATGCATACATGAATATGCATACACATACACATACACATACTTGAATATGCATACACATACACATACACATACATCAATATGCATACACATATACATGCATGCATATGCATACATGAATGCATATGTATACATGCATGCATATATATGTATACACATGCATGCATATGCATATATACAAGCATGCATATGCATACGTGTATGCATATTATTATTATTATTATTATTTAACTATTTTTTAATTTATTATTATTTTTATAAAATTTAACTATTTTTTTACTTTTTATTTTTTATTTTATTTTTATTATTTATTTATTTATTTATTTTTGTGTGTGTGTGTTCGTGTTCATGTGAAGGGTGTGTACACATACATGCATGCATATGCACACAAGCATATGCATACATGAATGCATGTATACATATGCATACATGCATGCATATGCATACAAGCATGCATATGCATACATGAATGCATATGCATACATGCATGCATATGCATACATGCATGCATATGCATATGCATATGCATACAAGCATATATATGTATACACATACTTGAATGCATGTATACATATGCATACATGCATGCATATGCATACATGCATGCATATGCATACAAGCAGGCATATGCATACATGAATGCATATGCATACATGAATGCATATGTATACAAGCATGCATATGCATATGCATACAAGCATATATATGTATACACATACATGCATGCATATGCATACAAGCATATGCATACATGAATGCATGTATACATATGCATACATGCATGCATATGCATACAAGCATGCATATGCATACAAGCATGCATATGCATACATGAATGCATATATATGTATACACATACATGCATGCATATGCATACATGAATGCATGTATACATATGCATACATGAATGCATATGCATACAAGCATGCATATGCATACATGAATGCATATGCATACATGAATGCATATGCACACATGAATGCATATATATGTATACACATACATGTATGCATATGAATACAAGCATATGCACACATGAATGCATGTATACATATGCATACATGCATGCATATGCATACAAGCATGCATATGCATACAAGCATGCATATGCATACATGAATGCATATGCATACATGAATGCATATGCATACATGAATGCATATGCATACATGAATGCATATGCATATATGAATGCATATGCATACATGAATGCATATATATGTATACACATACATACATGCATATGCATACAAGCATATGCATACATGAATGCATGTATACATATGCATACATGCATGCATATGCATCCAAGCATGCATATGCATATGCATACAAGCATATGCATACAAGCATATGCATACATGAATGCATGTATACATATGCATACATGCATGCATATGCATGCAAGCATGCATATGGATAGGATGAATGCATATGCATACATGAATGCATATATATGTATACACATACATGCATGCATATGCATAAAAGCATATGCATACATGAATGCATGTATACATATGCATACATGCATGCATATGCATACATGAATGCATATATATGTATACACATACATGCATGCATATGCATACAAGCATATGCATACATGAATGCATGTATACATATGCATACATGAATGCATGTATACATATGGATACATGAATGCATATGCATATGTATACATGAATGCATATATATGTATACACATACACGAATGCATATATATGCATACACATACATGCATGCATATATATGTATACGCATACAAGCATATGCATACATGAATGCATGTATACATATGCATACATGAATGCATATGCATATGTATACATGAATGCATATATATGTATACACATGCATGAATGCATATATATGTATACACATACATGCATGCATATGCATACAAGCATATGCATACATGAATGCATGTATGCATATGCATACAAGCATGCATATGCATACATGAAGGCATATGCATACATGAATGCATGTATACATATGTATACATGAATGCATATGTATACAAGCATGCATATATATACATTGGATGAGATGAGATCTTCACATTGCATCAGATGGGATCTCCACATACACCTTGGGGTGCGCATGCTCATGACGACTCCAAAATATATCATATCCGTAATGGAGCTCCAGTTATGGATTCGGTCGGAAAGTCAATGCATCAGCACATACGACAACTCTGCTCCATCGAATTCGGTCATTTAGTAATGTTAAAATGGACCGAACAGGATAGGAGCTCTAAAAATCATATCACACAATGCATATATGAAGAGTACCGGCCAGCACCTGGGAATCCTATTGTGAGTTCCGAGTGGATTCAACATACAGCACGCGAAGTGATGTCGCATCGACGATCGGAGGCTCGCAATGCTTTTTAGAGCAAGCTTACCGAAGCCTGTATGGCTAGATGTCGAAGAATGGGAATCGATTCAGGATGAGCAACAACATACTCCTGATCGATATCGTCAACAGAGAGATGCGGCAGCCACACCTTTAGATACGGTTGGAACATCGCATTTAGGTAGCGGCGGATACGACAGTATGCGCTATCAATTTGTAAGTATCATGTTAATTATTGAAGTTGTTTGTGTTAAGTAAATTATGTATGTTCATCTAACAATTTGCATATTTATTATAGGAGTTGGCAGTGGGTCGTCCTCCGACGCGAACTGAAGAATCATATGGATATCGACATGGATTGACTGCACTGTTACAAGACTTAGAGGGACGCGGTGCAATCGTCTCATGGGAGAATATTCTTGAATAGTTTAAGTTATATCTTGGTTTCGTGTTTTTAGTTGTTGTTTAGAAATGTCATGTTAATTGGTCTTATTTTATACATATGTTTTG